>CM042428.1:42460201-42465201 GCA_023631565.1 Gymnocephalus cernua | reverse complement strand
TGGATGGCTGTGTGTGTGTGTGTGTGTGTGTGTGAACTATTTTTTTCATTTTTAACTATTTCCTGGGGAAAACTAAAGACTTCCATCCATCTTCGTCCGCTTATCTGATGAAACACATGACTGTAGCCGGCGTCACGGAGCTCGGTAGCGGCTGAAAGCGTAAGTCTCACCAAAATGCAACCTGGGGTCTTTTCATAGACAGTTAAAGAAGTGGACCGACAGGTCCCGTTGCTCTGGACGGAGACCAGTGAGGTCACTTCCCCGGTGATGGCTGAGCGTTACCGCGCAGCCTCAAACTGAGCTTGATGACGTAGATGTGACGTGAGCAACGTGTCTGAACGTTGTAAGTCTTCTGGTAGCTGTGCCAAGAGAAATCTCAATCATTCCCAATCTATCAGAGACGGAGAGCGTAGGTATATGTAAGGAGATAACATAGGCACAGGCTAATTATTGATCACTAAAATGATAGTTAACATTAGTAATTAAACTAAACAGCTGATGTAAGTCCAAACTGCCTGCGAGCTTCTCCTGTACTGTACGGTAATTCCTCTACTATGAGACAGTAAGTCTCGTGGTTATGACCCAACCGTTAGCCTATCTTTATAAAAACGTCTGCTACGGAGCCATAACGTGAGGTACAAGGTAACGGAGCCTTTTATACATTGTCGTGTTTCTTTAGAAATAAACAACGGACAAATCAAGTCTTTAAACGCTTCAGATGTAAAGTTATTGGCTGTCAAAGAGACGCCAGAATGAATGGAAGTCAATGGGATGCTAACGGCGGGTGATGGCTTGGTAGCAACAAAATGGCGCCATTGTAGGGAGAAACCCTCTCGGGTCTTTTTGGGAATTTATCCGCCATCTCGCCAGTCAAAAATAGTCGATCTCTGAATGAACGGACTCCATAGAAGGAAATGTCGTTCTTATATGAGGCTCCTTTTTAACTACAAGGTCAATATTGTTTTTCACTAACAAAACAACAAATCATCCGTGCATTTATATGAAACTAAGCTTTAGGAGCTTTCCATCTTTACTCTCCTCCCTGTTACGGTGCATTCGAAGATCGATTACTTTTGACTGGCAAGATGGCGGCGACCGGAAACAACAAGAGCTACGGTGAGTTGTTAAAACCTTTCTTTTTAGTAAACTCTGGGTCCACAAACAACGTTCTCAATGCTGAGTTAATGTGTAGAGCTCCTGGAGATACTCGGAGCAAAGTCTCATGTTGTGTCGAGTCTTCTTAGTGGTTAAAAATAGATATTTTGAGGCTAGCATAAAAGTGTCCCTAGCTCTCCCATTCAAAAGGACATTTGACCCAAAAACAAGAACATGGTCAATCTTAAAAGGCGACAAAAAGACGACAAAAACGCAACAAAAAAACAAAAAGGCAAAAAGGCGACAACAAGATGACAAAAATGCAACAAAAATGCGACATAAAGACGACAAAATCGCAACAAAAAGGCTACAAAAACGCAAAATAAAGGAGACATAAAGGCGACAAAAAAAGGCAAAAACAATGTTCTCAATGCTGAGTTAATGTGTAGAGAGATGGAGATACTCGGAGCAAAGTCTCATGTTGTGTCGAGTCTTCTTAGTGGTTAAAAATAGATATTTTGAGGCTAGCATAAAGAGCCCCTAGCTCTCCCATTCAAAAGGCCATTTGACCCAAAAACAAGAATACGGTCAATCTTAAAAGTGGAGCTTCGTCCTAAATATGCTTTTAAACTAAAGTTTGACTCACGTACATTCACAAAAAGACCCTAGGATGCATTATGGCGAGAGTTACGCTTTTAATATCCAGAAACTGCCGCTCGGCGTCATGGAGCTCGTAGCAAGCCGGTATTCTCGGTGGCGGTTTTGGTGTGTATACATTTTCTTACCCTGGAAATCAGAGTTCTCATGAGAACAATTGTAATTTTCTCAGCGAGTCACTCTGGCGTTGAGTAATGATGCTCATTAACTATGCCCTGGTAGCCGAGCTGCACCAATCACATCGGTGTATCTGATGTAGGCGGGCCAGAGGCCAGCTGCACCAATCACATCGGTGTATCTGATGTAGGCGGGCCAGAGGCGAGCTGCACCAATCACATCGGTGTATCTGATGTAGGCGGGCCAGAGGCGAGCTGCACCAATCACATCAGTGTATCTGATGTAGGCGGGCCAGAGGCGAGCTGCACCAATCACATCAGTGTATCTGATGTAGGCGGGCCAGAGGCGAGCTGCACCAATCACATCGGTGTATCTGATGTAGGCGGGCCAGAGGAGAGCTAAACAGATGAGGACAGTTTAATCTACCAGTTAGCTCCGCTGGTTGTTAAGCGTACGCGGCTCTGGATACGTCACCCCGTGGATTGTTGTGATTGGTCGTAGTGTTATCCAATTGCGAGCAGTGAGATTTTCAAAATGCATGCTTGGTGCCGCCCCTCGAGTTGGAAAGTGGAGCCATTTTCTTTACTCAATGCCAGACCCTTAATCTTTCAGATTTGGGTCTGGAGTTCCAGGCTAATATTTTCGTACAATATCAGCAATCAATACAGCACCAGCCAATGTGAGAGTGTATGTACGAACACGCTATCAGGTTATAGATTAAAAATGGATTCAGTTGTAAATATTGTTAGTTTGGCTCTGATGGAGCTTCATCACCCATTGGTTGTATTTGTTGACTGGACTAGAGGACCTCTGTAACGTCTTGGAGGCATTTGAAGGACACGAGTCTGTCTCCTTCCTGCTGATGGATCCTCTCCTCCGGGAAGAACGACTAATGTTCCTCTCCTCCTGAACATTCAGCAGCTCAGTCCTCTCTCTCTCCCTCTCATCCCATAATACAGAGGAGAGTGAAGGGAAGATACACTTCTTCGTCGGGTAATAACTCGCTTTGCTCTGGATGCTGTAAATTGCTTTCCATTGACACCTGCAATCTCTGTCAGATAGCAGCAACGACCTCATCAAGCCTTACTGTACTCCCCCCCCCAGCAGCTATGACCTCATCAAGCCTTACTGTACTCCCCCCCAGCAGCTATGACCTCATCAAGTCTTACTGTACTCCCCCCAGCAGCTATGACCTCATCAAGTCTTACTGTACTCCCCCCCCAGCAGCTATGACCTCATCAAGTCTTACTGTACTCCCCCCAGCAGCTATGACCTCATCAAGTCTTACTGTACTCCCCCCCAGCAGCTATGACCTCATCAAGTCTTACTGTACTCCCCCCCAGCAGCTATGACCTCATCAAGTCTTACTGTACTCCCCCCCCCAGCAGCTATGACCTCATCAAGTCTTACTGTACTCCCCCCAGCAGCTATGACCTCATCAAGTCTTACTGTACTCCCCACCCCAGCAGCTATGACCTCATCAAGCCTTACTGTACTCCCCCCCCCCCCCCCGCAGCTATGACCTCATCAAGTCTTAGTGTACTCCCCCCCCAGCAGCTATGACCACATCAAGTCTTACTGTACTCCCCCCCCTCGCTGTTTCCGTGTCCAATCCTTGCCTTCTCTTCCTCCTTCCTCACCTTCTCAAATTAGACGTCGAGAAATTGAGATGTGTGTCATTATGGGGCTTAAAGCGAAGATTATCTGCAGAGAGAGAAAAGTAAATTGTGTAATTAATGTGTAAATTGGGTGTATTTTATGATATTTATTTCCTGGTTCAGACGCAGACTTTGAAAGCAGTTTAGTTTCATTAAAACATGAACAATGCTGCATCTCCTTTAATGTAGGATTCAGTCTCTTCAATTCATAATTAAAACAAATTAAGGACATGAACACCTGTTTCCTGGGTGAAAGTCTTGTGTTTTCTCCTTAACTTCTTCGGGACGTGAACACCTGTTTCCTGGGTGAACGTCTTGTGTTTTCTCCTTAACTTCTTCAGGACGTGAACACCTGTTTCCTGGGTGAAAGTCTTGTGTTTTCTCCTTAACTTCTTCCAGGACATGAACACCTGTTTCCTGGGTGAACGTCTTGTGTTTTCTCCTTAACTTCTTCAGGACGTGAACACCTGTTTCCTGGGTGAAAGTCTTGTGTTTTCTCCTTAACTTCTTCAGGACATGAACGCCTGTTTCCTGGGTGAATGTCTTGTGTTTTCTCCTTAACTTCTTCAGGACATGAACACCTGTTTCCTGGGTGAAAGTCTTGTGTTTTCTCCTTAACTTCTTCAAGACGTGAACACCTGTTTCCTTGGTGAAAGTCTTGTTTTCTCCTTAAATTCTTCAGGATATGAACACCTGTTTCCTGGGTGAAAGTCTTGTGTTTTCTCCTTAACTTCTTCAGGACGTGAACACCTGTTTCCTGGGTGAAAGTCTTGTGTTTTCTCCTTAACTTCTTCAGGACATGAACACCTGTTTCCTGGGTGAAAGTCTTGTGTTTTCTCCTTACCTTCTTCAGGACATGAACACCTGTTTCCTGGGTGAAAGTCTTGTTTTCTCCTTAACTTCTTCAGGATATGAACAGCTGTTTCCTGGGTGAAAGTCTCGTGTTTTCTCCTTAACTTCTTCGGGACGTGAACACCTGTTTCCTGGGTGAAAGTCTTGTTTTCTCCTTAACTTCTTCAGGATATGAACAGCTGTTTCCTGGGTGAAAGTCTTGTGTTTTCTCCTTAACTTCTTCAGGACGTGAACACCTTTTTCCTGGGTGAAAGTCTTGTGTTTTCTCCTTACGTTCTTCAGGACGTGAACACGTGTTTCCTGGGTGAAAGTCTTGTGTTTTCTCCTTAACTTCTTCAGGACATGAACACGTGTTTCCTGGGTGAAAGTCTTGTGTTTTCTCCTTAACTTCTTCAGGACATGAACACCTGTTTCCTGGGTGAAAGTCTTGTGTTTTCTCCTTAACTTCTTCAAGACGTGAACACCTGTTTCCTGGGTGAAAGTCTTGTGTTTTCTCCTTACGTTCTTCAGGACGTGAACACGTGTTTCCTGGGTGAAAGTCTTGTGTTTTCTCCTTAACTTCTTCAGGACATGAACACCTGTTTCCTGGGTGAATGTCTTGTGTTTTCTCCTTAACTTCTT
>CM042428.1:42440201-42457701 GCA_023631565.1 Gymnocephalus cernua | reverse complement strand
CTACCTCATAGAGAGGCAACGAGAAGGAAAAATAGAGACGAGACACATCTTTTCAGGCAAAGATCAACACTGTCTTCATTGTTCCGATGGACGGTGAAATAGGTGAAATAAATACTTCTCAAGGCAACTCAAGTGAGTAAGACACGAGCACCAAAACTGCGTTTCCTCAGGGAAATATATATAAAAAAATAACCAAATGTTTTTTTTTATTTCATGTTGATACATTCTCGGACAACACCACAGAATAGTTGCATGAGTGGCCGAATGTAAATCTCTCCCACAGACATTGGCACAGAAGCAGCAAAGGGCAACATGAAGATACCGAGTACAAACAGTAGAAAACACACGTCATGCTTCATGTTTCTTTTTTCATCCCGGTCTCACAGAGTCCCGTGAAATGACCACGAACTGGTAACGGCTCATCACGTGGTCGTGGCACGGAATGGGTGCAAATTCCTTGTGGCCACACGGAAAACAACGCCAATGTAAAGTCACTGAGAAGATGACGTATAGCATTAGGTACGGTACTACGTACTACGGTGGTGAGTAGTATGAAAGGGCGAAGTTCTGCGTAAGGAGGTTGGTCGGGGGGGTGGACGGGTCAAACACAGGATGTTCACCCAGGAGACCGCGGATCGGGTCCCGCGTGTCACGTTTCCTAAAGTCGCTTTCTTCTTAAAGTGCCCATATTATGAAAAAAATCACCTTTTTTCTGTGATTTGGGGTGTTATTTTGTGTCTCTGGTGCTTCCACACATACAAACTTTGAAAATAACCATCCATGTTGTTCTGAGTGAGATACGGTTTCTGAATGATTCCTGCCTTCAGTCTCTGGGTGAGCTGGTCAACATCTGCACGGCTTTCTACGTCAGTAGCCGAGATGAGGTGGCTAACCGTAGCATGCTAGCGCTAGCATGCTAGCTCGTTCTCAATGGCAAAACACTGCTACAACACACACTAGTTCACCATAATCTCCAGAAGAACTACTTCCTGTCCCTGTTCTGCAGGTATTCCACGCTAAGGTGGAAGTGTTCCCTGTTTAGAAGAAGTCTCCCTGCTGATCCTGCCTTGAAGTTAGAGAAACAAACAGCTAGCTGATGTGATCTTACCGAGCTACTGAGCATGTGGGACTCACTACAAAGATGGTAAAGAGGTGAGATGTCTCACTCTGTAGCTACAACAGAGAGCTCAACACACAGGGTGAAAAGAGGAGCTGCAGCAATGTGCAGTACAACAACAATATGGTGTTTTTGAAAATGAAACCATGTAAACCTATTCTGGTACAACCTCTAAATACAATTATGAACCTGAAGATGAGAATAATATGAGAGCTTTAAGTCACTTTCTTCTTTTCCTAAACCAAACCGTCTCGTTCTTCCCGCGTGTCACGTGACCGCGAGCCCACCCGCGACTTTTTCCTCAACTTAAGGGGTCGTGGTTATTTTTTTTGCTGCCACAGATTTTGAGTTAAGGGGCCGTGTTTCATTTCAGGGAATTCTGTGAGATCAGGTTGTTTTTTTTAGTTTTTTTTTTTTTCAAAACAAGTATTTATTTTTTTTAAATATATATATATATATCGTATTCATCTTTTTCTCCATTTCTCGTAGTTTCCAGGAAAATAAGGAACAATCAAAGCCATATTCTGCTGTGTGAGAAAGAAAGAATCAGTGGAATAAAGAAAACAGAGAAAACCAAAAAACATTACAGCGTTCAGAGCAGACGGGAATCGACCGAGGCCGCGGTCACACGGCTACGTTTTGGAGTTTAACCCTCGTGTCGTGCAACTTTTTGTTTTTTCTGGGTCGACAGCGTGACATCACGACATCGCGTATACCAGCCCAGCCTCTCGGCAGTTCGTGAAGTGGTCACGGGTTAGTCGGTTATTTTTTCGTGTGGGAAGCATGTTTCATGGTCACAGGGCGAGCAGTATGACGTGGAACCGGACCTGGAACAAACTGACTAAATTGAGGCTGAAAATTTTTTTTTTACTGCTTGCATCTTGCATTTTGATTACTTGCACACAATTAGGAATTTACTCTTGAATTTTACCTACTTTTCATAGTTTTATTCTAGATTTCCCCCCCTCTCATTCCCCCTTCTCTGGTGTTCCCCCTCTCATTCCCCCTGCTCTGGCATTTCCCCCTCTCATTCCCCCTTCTCTGGTGTTTCCCCCCTCTCATTCCCCCTTCTCTGGTGTTTCCCCCTCTCATTCCCCCTGCTCTGGCTTTTCCCCCTCTCATTCCCCCTGCTCTGGTGTTCCCCTCTCATTCCCCCTGCTCTGGCTTTTCCCCCTCTCATTCCCCCTGCTCTGGTGTTCCCCTCTCATTCCCCCTGCTCTGGTGTTCCCCTCTCATTCCCCCTGCTCTGACGTTTCCCCCTCTCATTCCCCCTGCTCTGGTGTTTCCCCCCTCTCATTCCCCCTTCTCTGGTGTTTCCCCCTCTCATTCCCCCTTCTCTGGTGTTTCCCCCCTCTCATTCCCCCTTCTCTGGTGTTTCCCCCCTCTCATTCCCCCTTCTCTGGTGTTTCCCCCCTCTCATTCCCCCTTCTCTGGTGTTTCCCCCTCTCATTCCCCCTGCTCTGGCTTTTCCCCCTCTCATTCCCCCTGCTCTGGTGTTCCCCTCTCATTCCCCCTGCTCTGGCTTTTCCCCCTCTCATTCCCCCTGCTCTGGTGTTCCCCTCTCATTCCCCCTGCTCTGGTGTTCCCCTCTCATTCCCCCTGCTCTGACGTTTCCCCCTCTCATTCCCCCTGCTCTGGTGTTTCCCCCCTCTCATTCCCCCTTCTCTGGTGTTTCCCCCTCTCATTCCCCCTTCTCTGGTGTTTCCCCCCTCTCATTCCCCCTTCTCTGGTGTTTCCCCCCTCTCATTCCCCCTGCTCTGGTGTTTCCCCCTCTCATTCCCCCTGCTCTGGCTTTTCCCCCTCTCATTCCCCCTGCTCTGGTGTTTCCCCCTCTCATTACCCCTGCTCTGGCTTTTCCCCCTCTCATTCCCCCTGCTCTGGTGTTTCCCCCTCTCATTCCCCCTGCTCTGGTGTTTCCCCCTCTCATTCCCCCTGTTCTGGCGTTTCCCCCTCTCATTCCCCCTGCTCTGGTGTTTCCCCCTCTCATTCCCCTTGCTCTGGTGTTTCCCCCTCTCATTCCCCCTGCTCTGGTGTTTCCCCCTCTCATTCCCCCTGCTCTGGTGTTTCCCCCTCTCATTCCCCCTGCTCTGGTGTTTCCCCCTCTCATTCCCCCTGCTCTGGTGTTTCCCCCTCTCATTACCCCTGCTCTGGCTTTTCCCCCTCTCATTCCCCCTGCTCTGGTGTTTCCCCCTCTCATTCCCCCTGCTCTGGTGTTCCCCTTCTCATTCCCCCTGCTCTGCGGTTGTGTTTCAAACGGAGACCTTTGGCGACGGCGACACAGACGCCAACATGTCTCCTCCTGATTGGGTCTCATCGGTCACGACGTCTCGTTCTCTTAGACTTAAAGCTACTAACGTTACCATGGTAACTACCAGCAGTGGGCGGAGTCGCCACGCTGCCTCCTGGTCTTGTGCAGAATACCAGGATGTTGATGAGATATGAGGTTTTGGGCGTGTTAGTGTAAACAGAGATTAGTTCTTCTTCTACTGGAGATAAAAACACTCGCTGCACCGAGATCACTTTGGGCTCTAAACTCAAACGCTTAAAAGACCAAAACGTAGCGGTGTAAACACGGAGCCTGTGGCGTGAGAATTTCATTATTCTTCAACTTTTTTTTTTCAGATTTAACATCGAACATATCAGGCATGCATGACAACCTCAACATCTACACCTTTCAGTGGGATCTGGCAAAGCCTGGTGCAAAGTAGGTTTCTTATTAAGTACAACACAGTTAGGGATCATCATCATCATCATCATCACCATCATCATCATCATCATCACCATCATCATCAACATCATCATCATCATCGTCATCATAGTCATCATCATCGTCATCATAGTCATCATCATCGTCATCATCACCATCATCATCGTCATCATAGTCATCATCATCGTCATCATCATCATCATCATCATCACCATCATCATCAACATCATCATCATCATCGTCATCATAGTCATCATCATCGTCATCATCACCATCATCATCGTCATCATAGTCATCATCATCATCACCATCATCATCGTCATCATCACCATCATCATCGTCATCGTCGTCATCGTCATCGTCATCATCGTCATCGTCATCATCACCATCATCATCATTATCGTCATCATCGTCGTCATCATAGTCATCATCACCATCATCATCATCATCATCGTCATCATAGTTACCATCATCATCATCGCCGTCATCATAGTCATCGTCATCGTCACCATCATCGTCATCATCATCATTATCATCATCATCGTCGTCATCATAGTCATCGTCATCGTCACCATCATCGTCATCATCATCATTATCATCATCATCGTCGTCATCATAGTCATCGTCATCGTCATCGTCATCATAGTCATCATCATCACCATCATCATCATCATCACCATCATCATCATCATCATCACCGTCATCGTCACCATCATCGTCATCATCATCATTATCATCATCATCGTCGTCATCATAGTCATCGTCATCGTCATCATAGTCATCACCATCATCATCATCATCACCGTCATCATCACCATCATCATCATCATCATCACCGTCACCGTCTTCGTCATCGTTGTCATCATCGTCATCATCACCACCATCACCATCACCATCATCATTATCATCATCATCATCGTCATCATAGTCACCATCATCATCACCATCATCATCATCATCATCACCATCATCATCATCATCACCGTCATCATCACCATCATCATCATCATCATCACCGTCACCGTCTTCGTCATCGTTGTCATCATCGTCATCATCACCACCATCACCATCATCATTATCATCCTCATCATCGTCATCATAGTCACCATCATCATCATCATCATCATCGTCACCATCACCTACACATACTGGAGGTCATCGTGTGTGTGCGTGTGGAGAACGAACACACACGTCGGGATGACCACCAACATTTCAAACATTTCAAACTGAAACGGCGTTTTAAAAACACGGCTGTTTTTTTTTGTCTTTGCGTCGGCGGCGCGGTGAGAAATCTGATTGTTGGACACAAACAACGACAGCTTTGAACAGAAAGGTAAATCTCTCGTCTCGCTCGCCGTCTCATCCGGGTTTAGGATAACCGTGACATGAAAAAGCCACATGGCTTCAATTCTGTCTGTTTCTCTATAAAGTGGCCTACCCCCTCTCATTCCCCCTGCTCTCCCCCTCTCATTCCCCCTCTCATTCCCCCTGCTCTCCCCCTCTCATTCCCCCTCTCATTCCCCCTGCTCTCCCCCTCTCATTCCCCCTTCTCTCCCCCTCTCATTCCCCCTCTCATTCCCCCTGCTCTCCCCCTCTCATTCCCCCTCTCATTCCCCCTGCTCTCCCCCTCTCATTCCCCCTCTCATTCCCCCTGCTCTCCCCCTCTCATTCCCCCTGCTCTCCCCCTCTCATTCCCCCTCTCATTCCCCCTGCTCTCCCCCTCTCATTCCCCCTCTCATTCCCCCTGCTCTCCCCCTCTCATTCCCCCTCTCATTCCCCCTGCTCTCCCCCTCTCATTCCCCCTGCTCTCCCCCTCTCATTCCCCCTCTCATTCCCCCTGCTCTCCCCCTCTCATTCCCCCTCTCATTCCCCCTTCTCTCCCCCTCTCATTCCCCCTCTCATTCCCCCTGCTCTCCCCCTCTCATTCCCCCTGCTCTCCCCCTCTCATTCCCCCTCTCATTCCCCCTGCTCTCCCCCTCTCATTCCCCCTCTCATTCCCCCTGCTCTGGTGTTCCCCCCTCTCATTCCCCCTGCTCTGGTGTTCCCCCTCTCATTCCCCCTGCTCTGGCGTTTCCCCCTCTCATTCCCCCTGCTCTGGTGTTTCCCCCTCTCATTCCCCCTGCTCTGGCGTTTCCCCCCTCTCATTCCCCCTGCTCTGGCGTTCCCCCCTCTCATTCCCCCTTCTCTGGCCTGTCCCCCTCTAATTCCCCCTGCTCTGGCGTGTCCCCCTCTCATTCCCCCTTGTCTGGCGTGTCCCCCTCTCATTCCCCCTGCTCCGGCGTAAAACCGCTCTGCGCTGGCCGTTCGGTTGTTTTCCACATTCCTAATCTTAGAAGTTAAAGCTTTTGAAACATGGCTTAAAATCTTTGTTTCTCTAAAACATTGTGAGGCTCCTCCCCCCCGAGGGGGGAGACAGGTGAGGTAAAGATACAGTGTGAGGGGAAGAGGACAGCTGCATGCAACAACAAGACATCAACACACGAGTATACTGCTTCCTGTCCGTCATTGAGGCCGCCATGTGCTGGACGCCACGTGATCAGAAACTGGGGAGAAATGAACACCGTCGGCAGTTAACAGTTCAGCAGCAAAATCACCAATGAAGGCTTCTTAACCAAAAACTACACGACTGCACACGTTCCAACAGGAATGTGAATCGAAATTGGGGATTTCTGACAAAAAAAGATTTCCCTGGTGTGAGTATATATCTACATGTAGTTAGCAGTGGATCACAACCGAGTACAGGGAGTCATTTATACCGTCATACATCACCGATAAAGTCTCCTGAACCAAAAACTATCCAATCGAACATGTTGCAGAAGCTACGCGATCCGACATTGGGTAGAAAAGACCAACAACGGCAGCCAAGGTAACGTTAGCATGCACGTAGCAGTGGAACGACTGTTACCGAGTATAGCAGCACTTTCTTCAAATCAAAAAATTGCCAATATTCAGTCCCTCCAGAAAAATGCAGATTTTGTTTTTGTGATTGTTGCGGGCAAAAATCCTTGATTATTATATTATATTTTCTTAAAAACTGCGATGGAATATGTGGGATATTTATGCAGTTTTATGCGATGAAATTGCGGGAACTTGCAAAAACTGCGGTTTGATGAAAAAGAGAAACAAAGTGATTCCCCCAACATCGTGTTCTCACTAGGGGAAATTACGTCACGTCATAACGTTCCCATGGCAACAGGGGGAAATGGCTGCTCTCGTGTGAAGTAAATACAACAAATTTCAACTTTCTGCTGAGAAATCATGCAAGCCCCGCATATTTTGCACGGAAATCGGCAATTTATGCGGCGAAGGTGTGGCGTATTTGAAAAAATGCGCCCCCCCCCCCGCATAAATATGCAGACTTTGGCTGATTATGCATTGAATTCTGCGATCGCATGATCATGTTTTTCTGGAGGGACTGATTATAGTCCTCTAAACTATAAACATGTTCCAACAGGAATGTGATCCAAAAATTGGATTGAAACTATCAACAACATTGGCAACCAAGAGCGTCTCTGGAATATAAAAGCTGCAGTAACGTCTGCTGACTGGAGAGTCGATGCCCGTGCAGTTTGTTGGCGGCGACACGTGTATCGGGTGTGATCTAGCATCTGCCGTTGGTCAGCATTCGGAGCAGAGACGCAGGTCGTTGAGGAGATTAAGGACTTTAAGTTACTGGAAGCTTCTTCGAGGCGCTGCACACACAATTTTCCCTTTAAGAGACTTTGCCAAAGCGGGCTTACAACCAGCGTCTGAAGCAGACAAGGAGGACGACATTTAGGTAAACAACATTGACATTCCCAAGAGCTCATGGCAAGACAACATGCGTAATTAACACCTACAAAGCCACAAGTGCCTGATTTTGGAGTTTCCTGCACCTTTAAAATACTTAAGCACCCGATTGCTACAACCTGCGTCAAAAATCACACTCGTGACTCTGAGAAATCTAACCACACAGACATGACACACGTAGCGGTAGATCCAGTGTGACTTCCACTTCCTGAGGACATCGTTATCTCTGATGTCCACCCAGAATACATCTCCATAAATCCACTTTGAAATCAGAGAAAAATAGAGGCTGCAGAACTCTCCGGTATCAGTGTAATCATTATTCTCCTTCCTGTTCACATCGCCCAGATAGAAGTAAGACAACACGAGAGACAAAATCCATTAAAGGGAAAGTTGAAACTACCGAAAGTAGCCGATGGAGGCAGCGGCAGAGCAGCAACTCCCGTGTTCTGCGACGGTAATATTTTTATAGTATATAGTGTATATATGTAGGTAAGTGTATGCATGTACCGTTTATAAGTACTGACCCTTATGGGTATATGTAGACGTGTATGTATGTATGTATGTAATGTATGTATGTATGTATGTAGGTATGTATATAGTGTATATATGTAGGTAAGTGTATGCATGTACTGTATATAAGAACTGACCCTTATGGGTATATGTAGACGTGTATGTATGTATATATGTAGGCGTGTATCTATGTACGTATGTATATAGTGTATATATGTAGGTAAGTGTATGCATGTACTGCATATAAGTACTGACCCTTATGGGAATATGTAGACGTGTATGTATGTATATATGTAGGCGTGTATCTATGTACGTATGTATATAGTGTATATATGTAGGCAAGTGTATGCATGTACTGTATATAAGTACTGACCCTTATGGGTATATGTAGACGTGTATGTATGTATGTATGTATGTAATGTATGTATGTAGGCGTGTATCTATGTACGTATGTATATAGTGTATATATGTAGGTAAGTGTATGCATGTACTGCATAAAAGTACTGACCCTTATGGGTATATGTAGGCGTGTATGTATGTATATATGTAGGTAAGTGTATGCATGCATATGCAAACACACTGTATGTATGTATGTAGAAAGTTATCTGGGTACGTTTATCTGTTCTTTAGGTTTTTTGTATAATTTATTTTATCTTTCTTGTCTTGTTTGTTAAAAAAAAATGTGTGTGTGTGTGTGTGTGTGTGTGTGTGTGGGGGGGGGGGGCTGATATAAGCTGAAGCTTCTGACCCTAACCCTTTGGTTACGGCCAATAAATTCATTCATTCATTCATTCATTCATACCTACAGTACATAACTAACTTACCATATAACTACACTTCAAAAGATCTGAACTATCCCTTTAATATTAACCTTTTTCATATCACGCCACGTTTACTAAAGCTCAGAATGTGCCATCGAGTGGACTCTGAAACGTTACAAACCGCTGCACTTCATCGTCACGCTGTGATCTAAAGTGTTTCTGAAATCAGGCGTCCGGTCCCTCTCGGCAAGAAGCCGGTTGAGAAAACATGTTTTCAGGGTCTTTAAGGACATTTTCAAGTGCCAACAATCAGATCCCGGCCGGCAGCGCGAGCAAAGCCCTCGAAATCTCAAAGCGGAGAATATGGCTTTAATAAAAAAAACAAAAACTAAAAAACAGTGTGCATCCAAGCAGCAAAGAGCAAAACAGATTATTCATCTCATCATCATCATCATCAATCATAACCATCACGTCATAACCATCAACGTCATCACCATCACGTCATAACCATCGTCGTCATCACCATCAACGTCATCACCATCAACGTCATAACCATCGTCGTCTTTGACAATGAAAAGAAAGAGAACCAACAACCAAAGTAACATAGAAGCCATCAAGAACCACACATGGAGGACAGGAAGGTTGAGAAACTTGCAGTTTGGAAGTACATTAAAAGACGACAGGAGGCGGGCTCCGTAGAAAGGTCACGACGGGCCGAGACGGCGTCTTCGTTTGACATCAACGGCAGAGAGAAAAACAATGTGGTGCCCCGTGTGAGGCTGCAAGATGTCTGCCGTGTTTATCCTCACGGATATTATTTTTTTTATTTTCTGCACATCCTCACGTATTTTTTTTTAACCCGTCTTCGCCCTCTTCTTCGCGTCCTCGCTTCTCTGCGTCTGTCTTAGTGAATGTTTGGTGCCCTAAGTCTTTGACCAGAGGGCAGTCCCACAATGCATTGCTTCAGCATCTGAAAGTCTGTGTGGGCAATGAAGCACATGAGACCGTACAAGTAAACAACAACAGAAAAAACATCTTTTCGTTCTTTGCTTTTTAGCCAGCAGGGCAGGAGACCTTTCTCTCTCTCTCTGGTCAGTCTCTCTTGGACGCTGTTAGATCACGAGGTCGTTGTAGCTCACGAATTTCTTCTTTTCTGCTGGACCTGAACAGGAGAGAACAACAGAAAAGAGCCTCAGTCCTCGTGTGGTACTTTAGCTGAAGGTTAATGTTCTGATGGAGGTGAAATGAGAGTTAATGATAGACGTTAATTAAATGAAAGAACGCTTGAATTATTATGAACTCTCAAAGAGTGAAGATGGATGACTGACAGCACTGCCTCTTCATCTTCTCTTCTTATATAATTCTGTAATAACCCACCAGACTCCATGTAAATAATCAGGACTTTTATCATCCTAAAACACACTTTATTCAAAGTGGACAGAAACTAAATAAAACTACCAAAAGCCGTCTTGGTTCATCTTTCCACTGTTCCAACAATCACCACTCTGGTCTGGTTGGAATAAACCCTTAATTCACCCATTTACATGTGGAGATATGCTGGCTCTATACACGCTAAAAGTAGTGATTATTTACATGGAGTCTGGCTCTATACACGCTAAAAGTAGTGATTATTTACATGGAGTCTGGCTCTATACACGCTAAAAGTAGTGATTATTTACATGGAGTCTGGCTCTATACACGCTAAAAGTAGTGATTATTTACATGGAGTCTGGCTCTATACACGCTAAAAGTAGCGATTATTTACATGGAGTCTGGCTCTATACACGCTAAAAGTCCTGATTATTTACATGGAGTCTGGCTCTATACACGCTAAAAGTAGTGATTATTTACATGGAGTCTGGCTCTATACACGCTAAAAGTAGTGATTATTTACATGGAGTCTGGCTCTATACACGCTAAAAGTCCTGATTATTTACATGGAGTCTGGCTCTATACACGCTAAAAGTAGTGATTATTTACATGGAGTCTGGTGTAGTTTGGTGATGGTGATTTCGGGGCTGTTTCATGTTAAACTAAAAGGATCTTACTCTTTAACTAAAAGGTCTATCTCTGTAGGGATCCATCCCATAATGTTGTCAGAGTCTTAGAATAATAATCTGAGTCTGTCAGCAGCAACAACAGAACTTTTAGTGGACTAACTGCTGCTAAACATTAGTCCTGTAGGGTCACATTACAGCCCGGTTCCCAGCTGAAGGTTACAGCGTTCTCACTCAAAAGTACTGATTATTTATTAGAAAACCTACACACTCGCAGCCCGTTGTGCCGTGTGCAAAGGTTAGATATTGGCCTCTATTTCTGGCTTCTATTCATCGCTCTGCAAGCCCTCATGTCTGCCAAAACCTTTTGCCTCCGGATGCAAAGCTTCGGTGCTGGCATGTGTTCGGTACATGAGGCGACGTAACATCTACATCTCTGCATCCCTTTCAGACCAGACTCCATGTAAACAATCAGTGCTTGTAGTGGGTTACATTACAGCACTACAGGAGGTGATTGAGAAGTGATTTAAAAATACTTCTTCCAGGTCAATGATTATTTCTACACATTTAGTTTCAACACAATTATCACAGTTAGTAAAATACTTCATAAAAGCGTTAAAACAAGTGTCAAAAAATGTTATAAAAAGTGTCAACAAAATTCAAAAAAGCGACAACAACGTCAGGGAAAGTAAGAAATGTTGAGTTTGAAAGAAAACCTTTAAATGAGCATTTGGTTATGTCTACCTCCCAATCTCCCCCTGCAGCTGTTCCTCCCCCCTCCCTTAATGGACCGTTTGGCCCTCAGTGTTCATTCAGCAACAAATGACTTCGACCCAAAGGCCCCTCATCAATCAATCAATCAATCAATCAATAAATCATGGCCGCGAGATAAAAGAGAAAATGGCAGAATATGCATATTAACGCCTGAAAGTGTCACTGAACCTCGGTGACCGGGTCACAATGTGTCATCAGGCTGACAGGCCCGAAGGACCAATCAGGACCCTCTGCAGGACTCTGACAGGCCCGAAGGACCAATCAGGACCCTCTGCAGGACTCTGACATGCCCGAAGGACCAATCAGGACCCTCTGCACCCTCTGCAGAACTCTGACATGCCCGAAGGACCAATCAGGACCCTCTGCAGGACTCTGACATGCCAGAAGGACCAATCAGGACCCTCTGCATGACTCTGACATGCCCGAAGGACCAATCAGGACCCTCTGCATGACTCTGACATGCACAAAGGACCAATCAGGACCCTTTGCAGGACTCTGACAGGCACGAAGGACCAATCAGGACCCTCTGAAGGACACTAACATGCACGAAGGACCAATCAGGACCCTCTGCAGGACTCTGACATGCCCGAAGGACCAATCAGGACCCTCTGCAGGACTCTGACAGGCACGAAGGACCAATCAGGACCCTCTGAAGGACTCTGACATGCCCAAAGGACCAATCAGGACCCTCTGCAGGACTCTGACATGCCGAAGGACCAATCAGGACCCTCTGCAGGACTCTGACATGCCAAAGGACCAATCAGGACCCTCTGCAGGACTCTGACATGCCAAAGGACCAATCAGGACCCTCTGCAGGACTATGACGACAAGAAAACGGCTTTTTTTCAGTGTTTTCTACTGTGTTTTTTGCCGTCTTTTTAGAGCTTCTTTTGACTTTTTTGGCGCTTTATTTCGATGTTTGTTGTTTTCTGACAGACCCAGTGGTCCAATCATGACTGTTCCCCTTTGCAGGACGTCATGGATTTCCATCTCCATCACGTCTCTCAGTCTGCTGGCCGATGCCTTCATGGTCTATACAGAGAAGAGACACAGGACGCCACTTTCTGATCTCTTGTAGATCCCCTTTCCTTGGTAAGAGGTACCAAAGAAGATCCAAATGTCAGATCTGAATTGAACCATCCTGATGATCCTGGGTCCAAATTTGACCCATTTTCATAACATGTCTTAAAAAAATCACTCAGAAAATCTGGGTTTCTTTCAACCAAATTGTCAAAACAAAATAAAAAAATAACGTGGATGGTTCCGTAAAATAAACGATCAGTTCACTATTCATTCACTACTATTCCAAAAAGTGCAACACCCCCCCCCCCCCCCCCCCCCCTCCGACAAAAACATCGGAAAAAGTGAGAAAATATGTCGACCAATTTTAGTTTCAAATTTTGACCCAGAAAATCAAAGTTGTAGGTCGACGGGACGAGAACCCATGACTTAAATACACCGAGAAACATAAAGGTCTCTCTCTCTCTCCCTCCCTCCCTCCCTCCCTCATCTCTCTCTCTCCCTCTCTCCCTCCCTCTCTCTCTCTCTCTCTCTCTCTCTCTCTCTCTCCCCTCTCTCTCTCTCCCTCTCTCTCTCTCTCTCTCTCTCTCTCCCTCCCTCATCTCTCTCTCTGTCTCTCTCTCTCTCCCTCCCTCTCCCTCTGTCTCTCTCTCTCTCTCTCTCCCCCTCCCTCCCTCATCTCTCTCCCTCTCTCTCTCCCTCCCTCCCTCATCTCTCTCTCTGTCTCTCTCTCTCTCTCTCTGTCTCTCTCTCTCTCCCTCCCTCTCCCTCTGTCTCTCTCTCTCTCTCTCTCCCTCTCTCTCCCCCCTCCCTCCCTCATCTCTCTCCCTCTCTCTCTCCCTCCCTCCCTCATCTCTCTCTCTCTCTCTCCCTCCCTCCCTCCCTCATCTCTCTCTCTGTCTCTCTCTCTCTCCCTCCCTCTCCCTCTGTCTCTCTCTCTCTCTCTCTCTCCCCTCCCTCCCTCATCTCTCTCTCTGTCTCTCTCTCCCTCTCTCTCTCCCTCCCTCCCTCATCTCTCTCTCTCTCTCTGTCCCTCTCTCTCTCCCTCCCTCCCTCCCTCATCTCTCTCTCTGAGACACATGCTGAGTCCCGGCAGTGTTTGGACACAGCAGGACACCCCCGACACTACCGGGACTGGACTGATGATCTTCCACGTCCCAGAGGACGGTTTTACTTTCAGCGGCGGAATTTAAATACACCAACAAACAAAAAGGAGCCGACAAACACTTCTGAGGATTCAAAGGATTTAAAAAAACGCATGAATAGAGAGAATAGAGACTTTCCTCCCAACATGAACTCCGAGACGTTCAGCTTCCTGTCCCAGAGGAGAGAAGAAACTAGAACATGTTCACATGTAACACGCTGACATCACACTAGTTTCCTGATTTATCATGAACTAAATGACTCAGACTGATTCATGATTATCTAAATATTTGGAGATTAGTTTAATCGTCGACGAATAATCCATTAATCCATAATTAATATTTTCTCTTGTGATATCACTCGCAAGTGCTGAAGATGGGATTTCCCAGCATTGCAACATGCATAGTTTATGTCCTGTGGAGGCAGGAGCACTGCCGTCAGATTTAGAGGCTTTGGGGTTAAAGTGCTCATAATATGCTCATGTTCATTGTATTTTGAGGTTGTATCCAGAATAGGTTTACATGGTTTAATTCTCAAAAAACACCATAAATTTGTTGTACTGCACATTGCTGCAGCTCCTCTTTTCACCCTGTGTGTTGAGCTCTCTGTTTTAGCTACAGAGTGAGACATCTCACCTCTGTTTCCATCTTTGTTGGAAGTCGCACGTGCTCAGTACCTAGGTAAGGACTACTAGCCAGTCAGAAGCAGAGTATGAGGGCGTGTCCTGACAGTACCTAGGTAAGGACTACTAGCCAGTCAGAAGCAGAGTATGAGGGCGTGTCCTGACAGTACCTAGGTAAGGACTACTAGCCAGTCAGAAGCAGAGTATGAGGGCGTGTCCTGACAGTACCTAGGTAAGGACTACTAGCCAGTCAGAAGCAGAGTATGAGGGCGTGTCCTGACAGTACCTAGGTAAGGACTACTAGCCAGTCAGAAGCAGAGTATGAGGGCGTGCCATGCTAGCAGCTAGGCGAGCATTATAACGTGTGTCTCTGAAGTAAAGGCTGGACTACAACAGAGCTCTCTCTGTCTCTCTCTCTCTCTCTCTCTCTCTCTCTGTCTCTCTCTGTCTCTCTCTCTCTCCCTCTCTCTCTGTCTCTCTCTCTCTCCCTCTCTCCGTCTCTCTCTCTCTCTCTCTCTGTCTCTCTCTCTCTCTCTCTCTCTCTCTCTCTCTCTCTCCCTCTCTCTCTGTCTCTCTCTGTCTCTCTCTCTCTCTCCTCCCTCTCTCTCTGTCTCTCTCTCTCTCTCCTCTCTCCGTCTCTCTGTCTCTCTCTCTCTCTCTCTCTCTCTCTCTCTCTCTCTCTCTCTCTCTCTCTCTCTCTCTCTCTCTCTCCAGAAGAAGAAAACAGATCAAGGTCAGGACAGTAAATCAGAAGTAGAATATTAATTTGTTCTTACCTCTGATAAATTATGAAATTAGCCTGTCAGGAGAAAAAATAAAATAAAATATTTGTTGAGTCGATCCCTCAGGAGAACCCCGCTGTCATCACACATCATCTCATCACACATCATCTCATCTCATCTCATCACACATCATCTCATCACATGTCATCTCATCACACATCATCTCATCACACGTCATCTCATCACATCATCTCATCACACATCATCTCATCACATCATCTCATCACATCATCTCATCACACGTCATCTCATCACATCATCTCATCATCTCATCACATCATCTCATCACATCATCTCATCACACGTCATCTCATCACATCATCTCATCATCTCATCACATCATCTCATCACATCATCTCATCACGTCATCTCATCACATCATCTCATCATCTCATCACATCATCTCATCACATCATCTCATCACGTCATCTCATCACATCATCTCATCACATCATCTCATCACACGTCATCTCATCACATCATCTCATCACATCATCTCATCACATCATCTCATCACATCATCTCATCACATCATCTCATCACATCATCTCATCACACGTCATCTCATCACATCATCTCATCACATCATCTCATCACATCATCTCATCACATCATCTCATCACATCATCTCATCACACATCATCTCATCACATCATCTCATCACATCATCTCATCACATCATCTCATCACATCATCTCATCACATCATCTCATCACATCATCTCATCACATCATCTCATCACATCATCTCATCACATCATCTCATCACACATCATCTCATCACATCATCTCATCACATCATCTCATCACACATCATCTCATCACATGTCATGTCAGTTTGATCCCTCTCTTTCTAGAGGTCTGACGTCGTGTTTTCAGAAGCTGAACGAGAAGCTTCATAGAGACACCAATACATTTCTATCGCAGGTGAAATATCGTCGCAGTCCTGCAGAAATCTCGTATCTACGACGGCATTTTAAGAAAGAAGATGTAAAATGACAGAGCCGAGGGAGCCGGGGTAACATTCAGAGGTTAACGTTGGTTATTCTCGGAGATTTCAGCGTCTCAGTCCAGGAAATCAGACCCAAAGAAGTGCTGAGTCAGGGTTAAATCTCTTCCTATGAACTGCCAAATTAAAGTCCCGGAGGTGAGATAAAGTTACGGTTGGATGAGTAAAATAATAACAGCAGCTCAGCTGCACGTACGGCTCAGTCATCAGCGTCTATGTGTGACGGTATCCAGCTTCCTGTCTGAGTTCATATCCAGACTGTAATAACACTAACGAAGATCACAGTTTTTGAGCACGTGTTCTCACTGTTGCCGTCGACGTTCTCACACAGCGCCGTCTTGAAAAACGTGAAAGATTATGTGGGAAAAAAACGCTAAAAGAATCAACAAAAACATGAAAGGCCTTCTGCACACTGGCTGCGTGGCGTGAGCGTGTCAGCTGCGTGGCGTGAGCGTGTCAGCTGTGTGGCGTGAGCGTGTCAGCTGTGTGCCGTGAACGTGGCGTGAGCATGTCAGCTGCGTGGGGTGTCAGCTGTGTGGCGTGAGCGTGGCGTGAGCGTGGCGTGAGCGTGGCGTGAGCGTGGCGTGAGCGTGGCGTGAGCGTGGCGTGAGCGTGTCAGCTGCGTGGCGTGTCTGTTTTTATCTCAGCTCCCATGGTAACAGGTTAGAGCTGCACGCTGCCTGCGTGACACACGTCTCAGAAAACACGTGCGTGCTAGAAATAGAACCGACGACTATTTTTCACGCCACACGCCAGCGTGTTGGAAGAGTTTACAGACAAAATATAATAGAAAAGATGTTTATATGTCATTTAGACACAAATATATTTAATAAATGACATGTTGATGTTTGAAAGACTCGAGGTTTTGACATAAATGCAGATATATAAATGTAAGTTAAAAAAATAACAATAAACAATTATTGATTTTCAGATATGTCACCTGTCAATACAGAACCAAATATTCTGGAGTTTATTTCACCGTCAATACTGCCGACGTTGTCTTTAATCAGATCAGAATATATTTATGTTTATGTTTATGGAAACATCCATGTGTCCAGACGAGGCAGCAGCAGCAGCGCCGCGTCAGACACGTTTCTGGTGTGCAAAGACACAAATAACGCCACGCAGCCACCACGCTCACGCCACGCTCACGCCACGCTCACGCCACGCTCACGCCACGCTCACGCCACGCTCACGGCACGCAGCCAGTGTGCTGGAGGCTTTATTGTTGACCCTGCTGATGAAGATCACAGTTCTTTTCAATACCTTA
>CM042428.1:42417701-42432701 GCA_023631565.1 Gymnocephalus cernua | reverse complement strand
ATATAACAGAAGTATGATTTATAATAGCTGAAGATGGAAACTGAGTGTAACGAGCTGGGTTGGGTCTAATTTCAGAGTCTTTGTTTGCCTGTGAAGCCTCGACAGCTGAAGCTCGGACACGTTTGAGAAGATAACACTCGTTCGCCCGGTCGAGGATGCATGAATGAGAAAATAACAAGTGTTTCCTGCTGACCTTCTCCCCCCTCATCTAACAACATGACAGTCACAGCTGCAGGCCGAGTCTTTACATCTCCTGTTTTCCTTCCCCAACACACACACACACACACACACGCACACACACACACACACACACACACACACACACACACACACACACACACACGCACACACACACACACACACACACACACACACACACACACACACACACACACGCAGGCACGCACACACACACACACACACACACACACACACACACACACACACACACACACACACACACACACACACACACACACACAGGCATATACACACACACACACACACACATACACACAGGCATATACACACACACACAGCATAAAAAATGTCTAAGTGTGACTGAGGATTTATGTCCAGAAAACATTTTTCCTCTGTATGAATATGAGCTCAGGTGTTCCCTTCACTGTGAAGTCTCTTCCCAGAGGTTTCTCCGTGCACGTTTGCCTGCTGCTCATCTGCATGTTGTCACTCAGATGTGTGGAAGCTGCAGCAGACTGAGAGCAGAGATGATTTATGTGCTGCTGCTGCACAGCTGGGCCCAAACAAGAGGTCATGTTGCTCACATCAGAGATAATAGAAGATACAAAGTCAGATATCAGGCAGCAGCTGCTGCACAAACACTCTCCGTGTGTGTGTGTGTGTGTGTGTGTGTGTGTGTGTGTGTGTGTGTGTGTGTGTGTGTGCGTGTGTGTGTGTGTGTGTGTGTGTGTAAACATTACTAAAAGACAAAGACAATGCCCTGCTTCAACAATAATCGATTATTCGATGTGAAAAGTTTTCATCGGACAATCTTTTGTACCAACAACACGTATAGATGTGTTTTCTGTTTTTTCTTTGTTAATTAATGTACATGTAAAATTTCTATTTTTTCACTTCACTCTGTAAATACAGTAGTGGAGTAAACGTACTTAGTTACATTCCAACGCTGCACGCGAGAGAGGAGACGACAGTAAATAGGAAGTGATGACAAGCGAGCAGAGAGGAGGAGCAGAGGAGAGACAGGTGGAAACACAAACATTAATGGATGCCATAAAGCGCATGCTGCATGAAGAAAGAAATTATATTAGCATTGCAAATGTTGTCCTCCTCCTCCTCCTCCTCCTCCTCCTCCTCCTCCTCCTCCTCCTCCTCCTCCTCCCTGCACACTGCCTCCGGGGAATCTACCGTTTCAGACAACAGATGAATCAAGTTGGACGGTGGCGCTTTCAGCCTTAATGGCAGGACCCAATCTTGGCTGTTTGACCTCGGCGTTCTGATACATTTACAAAGACAGACTGGCGAGAAAGGCCAATGACATTGTATGTGACTACACCCCCCACCCCTTGCATCTCATTTTAAACTACTGCTATCTACACTGTCAGAAATAATGTGCAAAACATCGTACCTTAAGGGGTCCAACAGCTCGCCACTGGGGCAGTACCCTCGAAGGTACACCAACTGTACTCCTTTACAAGGGTACATACTTGTTTGTACCCTTTGGGAGCAAATGTGTTAAAACAAATGGTACAGACCTGGTCCCTTTCTCACGTTTGTACCCTTTCAACCTAGTCTGGCTATCAGCAGACCAAGCTCAGTAGATTTAAGATTGAACATCAGTCTGGGGAGTCTGCTCTGTATTTTCTCTGCACAAGAGGCGGGACCAACGGGTGTAGTTCACATGACTCTGTATGCCATTGGATAGTCCTTCAACCAATCAGAGCAACGATCCGGGTGACGTAGCAGCGACAGCGCCATCAACGGGTTGCTGCGCTGTGGGGGCCGGCTCCACCAGCTGACTTCTCTATTGGCTGTTGAAACAGGAGACGTCTCTTACGATCTACAACCAGCCTCTGGAGACTCCACCAGCTGACTTCTCTATTGGCTGTTGAAACAGGAGACGTCTCTTACGATGTAAAACCAGCCTCTGGAGACTCCACCAGCTGACCTCTCTATTGGCTGTAGAAACAGGAGACGTCTCTTATACGATCTAAAACCAGCCTCTGGAGACTCCACCAGCTGACTTCTCTATTGGCTGTTGAAACAGGAGACGTCTCTTACGATCTAAAACCAGCCTCTGGAGACTCCACCAGCTGACTTCTCTATTGGCTGTTGAAACAGGAGACGTCTCTTACGTTGTAAAACCAGCCTCTGGAGACTCCACCAGCTGACTTCTCTATTGGCTGTTGAAACAGGTGACGTCTCTTACGTTGTAAAACCAGCCTCTGGAGACTCCACCAGCTGACTTCTCTATTGGCTGTTGAAACAGGAGACGTCTCTTACGTTGTAAAACCAGCCTCTGGAGACTCCACCAGCTGACTTCTCTATTGGCTGTTGAAACAGGAGACGTCTCTTACGATGTAAAACCAGCCTCTGGAGACTCCACCAGCTGACTTCTCCATCGGCCGGTTCAGACCGCTGAAACTTTTCTCTGCGACGTTCAGAAACGTTTTCGTCTCGTTGTAAATCTTTGGTCTGAACTGAGCTTTCCAATAAAAATGTAAAAATGGAAAAACATTGATTCTACGATAACACACTTTTTTACCTAACTATAAGTTCAGTCTTTAGTTTTCTTTTAAAAGAAGATACTGTTGGAACAGACCTCAGTCGGTGGAGTTAAGAAGAGTGCAGGACCACAATGACTGAAGGCACCATTATTACCATCAAAATACTGAGATTTATAGTGTTTCTGTATTATATGATATGAACTCTGAGGGAGGATTTTATGTCTCACCTGGCTGTGTACGTGCTCCGTGTCCGCGGGGAGCCTGAACTTAATCCTGAATGAGTCTGACATTACATTAACGTCCGAGAACACACACAACAGACCTCTGTTATGTTCGGCTATAGAAAACCCGGCAAACTGCTTTCATCAATATGAGAAAGGAGCACATAGCGGGCGCTAATCCCTCCGCTGCCTTTCATATCGCACAACCTGCTTCAGAGTGCGTTTGTGTGTCGAACGCAGACGTGAAGCTGCAGAAGTTTGTTTTTGAGACTTAAGAAACTCGTGAAGTAAAGTTAAAAATGTAGAGCCACTTATCTGTGTGTGTGCGTTTAAACGTTAGCAGATATTCAAATATCCAATACTTCTATTGCAGGCATAGCCGGAACGCTTTACTCTTTCAAATGATCCGACAAAAGGAGAAAACACTTCAGATCATACACTGTAAAACCTGTAAAAAACTAAAAAATTACTTTTGGTAAAAATACACGGGTCGACTGTCAAACTGCCCGTGACCCCCTTCCTGCCTGCTCGCCACTCATTGAAAATTAATTACTAAGCACTGCAATCATGTGTGTGTGGATTCTGTCTCGTTCATTAAGTGCCTTTCTGACCTCAATGCAAACAGGAGCTCTTTGCATTTGTGTTTGTTCCAACAGCCTCCTTCACATGCTCCTCTCCTCCTTCCCTCCCTCCCTCCCTCCCTCCCTCCCTCCCTCCCTCCCTCCCTCCCTCCCTCCAACCATGTCCTCTGTCTCTTTCCTTCCTTCGTACCTGCATTGCTATGACCTCGCTTTTGGCTACAGTCTCTGTTTGCATGTGTACATTATGCGCTTCAGTGTGTCCAGGCATGTGTGGTTGTGCCTGTATACTCTCAGTGTGTGTGTGTGTGTGTGTGTGTGTGTGTGTGTGTGTGTGTGTGTGTGTGTGTGTGTGTGTGTGTGTGTGTGTGCACGGCATACAGAATCTTTCTCTCTCCTCGTTTGTATTCTGCTCGTCTTGCAGCAGGCAGGTAATGACAAGCAGCAAAAGGCCAGCGCTTCACTCTGCTGCTGCTGCCTGCTGACGTCAAGACTTTGTACACACACATGCACACACACACACACACACGCACCACACCACACACACATGCACACACACAGCTGCAGACTACAGACCCAATAAAACACACCTGTACTGTACAAACCCACAGATAAATATCTGTTGTATCTGAATATCTATATAAGTACAAGGTACAGTTTTTGTTTAGTTGTCCATATGTCTGCAGTGTTTTAACATATATATGTTTATAAATCTATAGAGGAGTGTGTCAGTGTTGATGAGACCTTAGAGCATCAAAAAAAAAAAAAAATAAATAAATATATATATATATATATATATATATATATATATATATATATATATATATATATATATATATATTTGTGGTGGAACATCACAATTTTGAATTTAACCCGTCTGGTCCAGTCCCAGTGGTGTAAACCGGCCGCTGGTTTTTGACGTATTGTTGAGAATCTTTATTGTAATTTTGCCTTAAAACAAACGCCCCCCAAGGGCGACTCAACGCCCCCCCCCTTTACAAAATAGTGCTTCCAGCGCCACTGGACTAGATCTACTCTATCTGTAAAGGGTCCTTAAAGGTATAATGGAGGATTTTCCTGAATTCTAGAAAAGAACCGCCCTCTCCACTTTTTGAAAAAATGCTCCCGAGAGGGAACGCCTATTAAACGTGTGCACGAGAGAGCGTGCACGAGCCCGGTTCTCCTCGTGCACGCTCTGTTTACAAGTTGCTGTCGGCATGGCTCTACAAGCCGACTTTCCAAAAGAAGATTTGCACTTTTTCCACTACGTCAGACTCGCCACCGGTAAGTGGAAATCTATTTAGGACAAGCATCTCTATAGCTAACGTTAGCACGCTACAGGCTAACAAACAAGCTATCGCCGAGAGGGGGGGGGGCAGCGGCCGGAGGCTTTTATATACCGTCTATGGTCGGAGGCTTTTATATACCGTCTATGGTCGGAGGCTTTTATATGCCGTCTATGGTCGGAGGCCTTTATATACCGTCTATGGTCGGAGGCTTTTATATGCCGTCTATGGTCGGAGGCTTTTATATACCGTCTATGGTCGGAGGCCTTTATATACCGTCTATGGTCGGAGGCCTTTATATACCGTCTATGGTCGGAGGCTTTTATATACCGTCTATGGTCGGAGGCTTTTATATACCGTCTATGGTCGGAGGCTTTTATATACCGTCTATGGTCGGAGGCTTTTATATACCGTCTATGGTCGGAGGCTTTTATATACCGTCTATGGTCGGAGGCCTTTATATACCGTCTATGGTCGGAGGCCTTTATATACCGTCTATGGTCGGAGGCCTTTATATACCGTCTATGGTCGGAGGCTTTTATATACTGTCTATGGTCGGAGGCCGTGGCCGTCTGCTCGCTGACCTGTCACGCCACGTAAACATATCCCAGAATGATTGACAACTAGGAGGACCAATAGTCTTCATGATCCACCAAGAAAAATAAAATCCTCCACTACACCTTTAAGAAAGGTGTCTTTATTGTATTTCCTTCTCTTCCAGCGGTTATTGTTTGGATGCTAATGTGCTGAATATATATCCAGCTTTATCCTATGGTGCAGCCTCTGTCCAGCTGGACTTCAGCATGGCTTTAGTCTGCAGCTCCAGAAGGAAACATCCGGATTACGGATCAGACCTGTCCACATATCCCTTTAAATCTTCTCTGTTCCTCTCGGTCATTCTGTTCCTTTCCATTCTCTCCGTTTTCTGCTCCCAGCTCAGATCTCACTGCGCTCGCCTCCCTTTTCTCCCCAGTCTCCCAATTTACTCTGCAGATCCCTCGGTACTTTCATCCTTTATCTCTGGCTTCCCCACTGATCTCTTATCAGCTTCTGCTTCCTCTGTCGACAGCAACATCCTCACTGTAGTAAAACGGAAAAACACTTAAAATACGCACACACAAAACAGTGAAAAAAACACGTCAAACCTCCTAAAAAATACATTAATAAAAGAAATCGAGAAAGTGACAAAAATAACTTTAAATAAAAGTTGATGTTTTTTTACTATTTGTCACTTTTTTTCGTCATAAAACCTTGTATAAAAGGCCGAAAAACTGTCCTTGACCTTTTTCTCTCCACATTCTTGCTTTCTCTCTTCTTTCATTGTTATATTTCCCTTTCTTCCTTTGTTTGGTGTTGTGATTATCTCAGCATCTTCATCTATATGCTTTTGTTGTTCTATACACCCTTATCTCGCTTCTTTTCTTCTACTATTCTCATTGGCGCCAGATTGGTCCGAGGCGGCTGCAGGTGAATTAACAATTGAAGCAAATGAACGTGAGAAAGCACCTGGTTTAAAAAAAGAAACACATTCTCCTTCAGGAAAACCTCTATGGCTTCTTATAGCTGCATATACACACATATCAGTCCACAGTAAGAGTCCTCGCTCGCAGCCGGCGCAGCGCAAAGCTCAACGCTAGAGTTGTTAGTTTAAGACCTGGGCGTCATCTATCCACCTGGTCTGAAGACAGTTTTTAGTCATGTACATCTTATAATCGTTAGTCACAGTTAAAGGAGAATTCCGGCCAATTGTTACGTTAATCTTGATCGCTTCTGGTCTTACAGGGAGGTGTGTTCAGGTGCATTCTGGGCGTGCTGGTCTTACAGGGAGGTGTGTTCAGGTGCATTCTGGGCGTGCTGGTCTTACAGGGAGGTGTGTTCAGGTGCATTCTGGGCATGCTGGTCTTACAGGGAGGTGTGTTCAGGTGCATTCTGGGCGTGCTGGTCTTACAGGGAGGTGTGTTCAGGTGCATTCTGGGCATGCTGGTCTTACAGGGAGGTGTGTTCAGGTGCATTCTGGGCGTGCTGGTCTTACAGGGAGGTAAGTAAAGTAAGTAGTAGTAGTAGTAAAATGCTCCGAGGCTCGTGCACAGCACGTGCACACTATGCTTGTTACACACACAGGGACGCACAGCAGCACACACACATGCAGAAGATTACTAATAAACATATTAGGGTGTAAATCCTCCATCATAACAGCAACGCTCCGAGGTCCAAACGCGCCTGGCTTTTAAAGGGAATGGGAGATGATCTCTGATTGGTTGATTGCATGTTACGCCCAAAACACACCTCTGATTAATGAAGACACTAAGAACAACCCTTTAGAACCAGGCGCCCGGCACACGGACACTTTTTACCGCCGTCAAACTAGCAAAAGTGGATTTGGACACGCCCTAAACACACCTGCACCAGGCGCTTCACGCCGTGACCTCAGATCGGTAAAATAGGGCCCTAAAGGTTAAATCTGTGTGTGTGTGTGCGCAGGTGGAGCTGAAGGATTTACGTCCGCCTGCACTGACAGGCTGCAGGCTTATCAGCTGCTTCTGTGGCCTGAAGCTCTTCACATGGACAGCGCTTCCCCGCAGACACGACACAAGTCCATCCGAGGGCTTTGCCCCATGCAGTCCATCTCTGTAATGCCGAGTGCCGAGCAGAGAGGATTAGGCTTTTCTAAAGATCTCAGCGCCGAGCTCAGCGGAAGGCCGGACACTCTCACCTGGGCCGGAGGGCCGGAGGGAACAGCAGCTGTAATCTCGGCCTCTGACGGCGCTTACAGCTCTTTCACAAAACTTCAGTCACTCGCAACTTTGCTATCAGAATTAGAAGTCCCAAACCAAGCCTTCAAGGCAGCGCTGCTACCATCGAATTCAAGGCACCTAACCTCAACCATAACCATAACCATAAGCATTGCCTAATCCTAGTGTCTTCCAGGCAGCACAACCTTGACTTGACTTCAAGGCACCTAACCTCAACCTTAACCCTGCAGTTATTTCATATGTATATAAAATCTAAAATAACGGCAAAAAAGTCATCAAATGCCAACAAAATGTAAAAAATAAAAATTATAAAGCAACATAAAAGTCAAACAAGCAACAAAAACTTCAAGAAATTACGACAAAAATGCCAAAAACGTACTTTGTATGTATTCATGTATATATTTGTTTTTCTGTATTTATTGTTTATTTCATTTTCATGTTTAAATTGTTTAGGATATCGTACACATTGTGGTGCATAAGTCTTACGATATGTTACAAACCCGAATATGCTTATATATATACATATATCCACATATATATCCACATATATATCCACATATATATATATATATATATATATATATATATATATATATATATATATATATATATATATATATATATATATATATATATAGACCCAGTACAATGACTGAATATACAGTTTCTGTGGTTTCCTCCTAATATATTATACAACAAGAAGAATTAACGCGTTTTTCTTAAATCCAGAAATAAACCAAAGTAAAGTAGATCTGCGGGGACACAAAGCAGTAAAGTTTTTCTTTTAATAACTTTTCATCTCTAACGTCTTAAGATGGCACAGACCAAATTTGAAGTCGATCGAATGAAATCTCTAGGAGGAGTTCGTTAAAGTACGACATGTGGAAATGGCCAAAATCGCACTAATTTTGAACTTTCAACTCAAAATGGCGGACTTCCTGTTGGGTTTCAGGTATGGCTCCAATGAGCTTCTTTGTACGTCTTGATATGATACATAGGTTTACCAAATTTCAAGAGTCTACGACAAACCTACTGCAGGAGCTCAATTTTTTTAAGTTTTGTAGGTGGCACTAGCGAGGCATTTTTACGAAACCCTTAAAATATCACATGTTCCACCAGGCCTGATGCGTGTGCAAAGGCTGCTGAGTTTGTGAGCACGATAAGGTCCCCAAAAAGTCGATTCATTGCGCCGAAGAATAATAATTCCTTCAGATTCAATACGGCCTTCGCCGCTGTCGGCGCTCGGGCCCTAATTAAGTTTTTTTTTTTTTTTTAAATCCAGAAATAAACAAAAGCAAAATTGATCTGTGGGGACACAAAGCAGTTTAACAAGGCTCACATAATCAGCATGTATCCCCGCTGCGCATGATGGAGCGTTGCTACAGCTTATTAAAAATGTTCAGCAGATTGCTTTCCCACATTTCACAGAGACTCACTTCGTTGAGCTGTAGTTTCCACACAGTTGTGATAAGACTTAAAGGTCATGCAATTATGGTGAGAACCTTTAGACTTCCCTAACAAGTCGCCTGCATCCCATTCATTTCCTCACATTATAACCAATTCCAGTTCCAGCCTTTTTTTGGGGTGGGGGGGGTTGGTAAAAACTAGCTAATTATGCAACTGGGGATCACAGCTGTTGTCCTTTATTAAATCTCCCAACCTTACAGGAGCACTGTGAGTTCCTGGATGGTTTCAGCATGATTTCAGCGTGATTTTGTTTTACTCTCCTTGATCCGCTAGCTGCTACACCCCCCCCCTCCCCCCCTCAAACACACTGTGAAAAAACTCGGTCTCGGGAGACAACACAGGACTCGTAAACGTCAAAAATACTGTATGTGCATGTGTATGTGTACTAATGTGCACCAAAATACAACAAACCACGTTCCAGCCAATCACAGACAAGATGGTTGGGGGAGGGGGTGGGGCTTAGTGGAAGTTAGTCACTAACAGTTAGTCATGGGGGGAGGGGCTCTGTTCTTAACCCTCGTGTCGTCCTCGGGTCAAATTTGACCCGTTCCCAAAACTTCTATAAGAGAAATATGGGTTTCTTTTTAACCAAAATTACCCAAAACGTTAAATTGCAAGTACTTGATCACTACTGTCATTGAATTTTGGATATTCAATTTGATATTTGAAAAAATCTAAATGGATTTAAAACCTGACTGAACTTTGACAACCCAAAAAAAAATAGAATCGAAAACGTCAAAAAAGTGACAAAAACATTGAAAATAGTGCTTTAAAAAAGGGACAAAAACGTCAGAAGATGTGTCAAAATATATAAAAAAAAAACTGTAATAAAAATAAAGTATTAATTTAGTCAACCGGAAGACAACACAAGGGTTAACATTAGTAATTAAACTAAACAGCTGATGTAAGTCCAAACTGCCTGCGAGCTTCTCCTGTACTGTACGGTAATTCCTCTACTATGAGACAGTAAGTCTCGTGGTTATGACCCAACCGTTAGCCTATTTTTATAAAAACGTCTGCTACGGAGCCATAACGTGAGGTACAAGGTAACGGAGCCTTTTATACATTGTCGTGTTTCTTTAGAAATAAACAACAGACAAATGAAGTCTTTAAACGCTTCAGATGTAACGTTATTGGCTGTCAAAGAGACGCCAAAATGAATGGCAGTCAATGGGATGCTAACGGGGGGTGATGGCTTGGTTAGCATCAAAATGGCGCCATAGGAGACTTCACTCTGTGGACGCAGGCTGACCCCCCCTTGGGTGGAACATGTACGTTCAAAAGTAGTTTTAGTCGTGCAGCAGAAAACTACCGTCCCTCCTCTACTAACTTCACAGTTTTTAGTCAAACTCTCTGTGATGTTGTAGATGCTTTTTAGCGCCTCCTAGTGGTAGATTTAAAGTAAATAGCCTCTGGAAGGAACTTGTTTTGGTGGAACATGTGTACGTTCAAAAGTAGTTTTAGTCGTGCGAGAGAAACCTCCGATTGGACAGATAGTCTAGCTAGCTGTCTGGATTTACCCTGCAGAGATCTGAGGAGCAGTTAACCAGAGTCCTCACAAATCAGCCGGAGGTTAGAACGCCAACAGAAGAGGCACAGGAAGGGGACGGTACATCCGGCGGTACAGTTTGCCCATTCATCCATCGGTTCTTACCTTTTCCGCAGACTGCGCCGTGCCGAAGAAGATGGGTATAAACGCCAGCCAAACGATGCAGGTGGTGTACATGGTGAACCCGATGGGCTTGGCCTCGTTAAAGTTCTCCGGGACCCCGCGGGTCTTTATGGCGTACACAGTACACGTCACCATCAACAGGATACTGTAACCCAACGAACAGATGATCTGCAGATCCGTGATGTCACACTTCAACACGCCTCGAGCCAGATCCGGGTTGAAGGTCTTCTGCTCGTCGTAGTCTACGAGCGTGTTGGGCGGATCCACCACGAACCAGATGAACACGCCCAACAGCTGCACCGAGATCAGACTGGAGGTGATCGCCAGCTGCGAGGTGGGGCTGATCAGCCGCGGCGCCGTCACCGACTTCTTGCCCTGCTCGAAGATTCGGTAGATGCGGTTGGTTTTGGTGAGGAGGGCGGCGTAGCTGATGCACATGCCCAAACCCAGGAAAATCCTTCGGAACGAGCACACGCCAACATCCGGCTTGGCGATCATTAGGAAGGTAATGATGTAGCATAAAAATATCCCAGATAGAAGAACGTAGCTCAGCTCGCGGCCGGACGCCCGGACGATCGGCGTGTCGTTGTACCGTACAAACGTAGCCATGACAAAGATGGTAGCGATGATCCCGATCATGGCGAGGAACACGGGGATCACAGCCCACGGCGAGTGCCACTCCAGCTTGGTGATGGGGATGGGCTGGCAGGCGGTGCGGTTGGCGTCGGGGCGCATGTCGTAGGAACACAGCTTGCAGGTGAACTCGTCGTGCTGGTACTGGTAGCCGTCGCAGGGCTCGCAGTGCCAGCAGCACGGCATGCCTTTCACCACCTTCTTCCTCTCGCCCGTCCTACAGGGGAGGCTGCACACGGAGCTGGGGATGTCCTGCTCGCCGCCAGGCCACTGCATCTCCTCCATCTGGAGAGACAATAGAATAGAATACCTTTTATTGTCAATATACACATGTACAACGAGATTAAAAGCCAACAGTGCCAATATATACATAAAAGCAATGCAACAACATGGAATATAATAAGCAGTACAAACAAAGGGGGGGGAGGTAAGGTGCTGTATATAAAAATGAAAAGATAAATATGGTTTTATATACAGTGTGATATGCAGTGTGAAGTAATGATATTGCACGGTATACAGATATTGCACGGTATACAGATATTGCACAGTATTATCAATATTATCAAAAGTATTGTAGATATTAAATATTGCACATTAGGTGGGTAGAAGAAAGTCCGGGGGTTGGGGGGTAAGACTGTGCAGTCAGTCAGAGAGAGAGAGGATCAATGCTTACATCAGGGGTTCACAAGTACTGTTAAACCAGAGCACAACCATTGAAAAAACATCAACATTTTTTTTAAAATACGTTGGAAAAACGGACAAAAATATCCAAAAAGAGCCTCAATCTTGTATGATCGCACTTCTGGCTGATTGTCTTGTTGTGTTGATACATATACTGTATTCATGCTTGGTTATAATGTGCATGCTCTGTTTAAAGATCCCATATTCTGCTCATTTTCAGGTTCATAATTGTATTTTAAGGTTGTACCAGAATATGTTTACATGGTTTAATATATTTTAGTTGTACAGCACATCTCTCTCTCACTGCTGCAGCTCCTCTTTTCACCTTGTGTTCAGGTCTCTGTTTTAGCTACAGAGTGAATCATCTTTCCTTCTGTACTATCTTTGATTCCACTCTGCACATGCTCAGTAGCTCAGATGATAGATCATGTCAGTTAGCTCCATAGACAGTAAAAGAAAGGTTGTTTCTCCAACTTTGGTCAGTTACAAGGCAGGATTAGCCGGGAGACTTCTTCTAAAGGAGGGCGCACATGGAAGTACTTCTTCTGGAGATTATGGTGAACTAGTGTGTGTTGTAGCAGTGCTTTGCCATTGAGAACGAGCTAGCATGCTAACACTAGCGCTAGCACGCTAACGGTTGCGGTTAGCCCATCGTTTCGGCTAGTTACGTAACAAGCCGTGCAGATGTTGACCTGCTCACCCAGAGACTGAAGGCAGGAATCATCCAGAAACCGTATCTCACTCAGAACAACATGGATGGTTTGTATGTGTGTGGAAGCACCAGAGACACAAAATAACACCCCAAATCCCAGAAAAAATGATTTTTTTTTCATAATATGGGCACTTTAATGTAGAGCACTTTGGGATAACTTGTCAATAAAGACACTAACATAGTACAATTTCATTCCACACGATGACTCCACGAAATGTGACGGAGAACCGGCCGCAAAATGTTTTATAGATTAGAGAAAACGACACAGAGGAACCAGATGTCAACTTTCTTCACCTTCAGTAAAGGCAGCTGTTGTGGATCGAGTCCTCTCATCTACTGACACACGTGAGTTTGATTCTGGAAACGGACCAAACGAGGCAGGTGTGAGAGACTTGACCCTTGCCTGCGGCGTGTTTTCCGCAGGAAGAAACGGACCGCGAGGGTCTCAGATTGTACCTGTCAGAGTGCAGCGCTGCTGTTAAACCGCCGCTCTGTTCTCGGCTCGTTCCTGAAGCAAAGGTCTCATTGACTCGGCAGCTCGACTGCTGCTAATGTGTAATGAATACTCTATTAGTGCAACGTCGATATGGATAAATTCCAACTGGATCATAGCTCTGCACCCACGGGACATCTTACTTATCTGGAGTTTACACTTTTACGCAGCGCTCTGTGGTAAACTCTTGCACTCACATTTATTTTATTATTTCTTTATATTTTTTGCTATTTTTTTCTTAGGATTGGCTCATATACTTGTCCCGACACAGCATACATACATACTTTTGTTTCAAACATGTATTTATACACATAATTGACAACACACATGTTTTTTGTTTCACATGCGTGAACTGTATTTAGTAGACCAGACGGCACATTAAAGCTGCACTACGAGCTCCTGCATGACGTCACTTCTGTTGACGTTCAAAGTAAATACCCCAAAAAACAGAGCAAGCTCGCCCCTCCCGCCATGTTTCCGTACCTGTCACTAAGCCCCACCCCCTCCCCCAGCCATCTTGTCAGTGATTGGCTGGAACGTGGTTTGTTGTATTTTGGTGCCCAGCCTGTGCCTCTAGTGTCTGTTTGACGTTTACGAGTCCTGTGTCCGAGCTTTTTCACAGTGTGTTCGGGGGGGGGGGGGGGGGGGGGGGTTGCCTTTTTTCATTAGCATTTAAATGTTTTTCAATCACATGGCTGTTGTTTGGTAAATCTGTCGCTGGTCAGGGGGTACTTGGCTTAAAAACACAATTCAAATGGGGAAAATTATTGAAAAAAGTTTGAGGACCACTGAGCTAAACGATAAAAAGTCTCAGAGAATCAGCTCACGTCCTCCCAACAGTTCCAGGTCTTTCTTGAAACTTTGCCCAGACGTTTGGAAAGCGCTCCGGTGACGGACGCCGGCCAAAAAAAACAACCTGTTATTATTGTGTATTGATGTTGATTATTTTGGCAGATAGCTAGTTTCTGTTTAAAGAGTTTGAAATGACTTGGAAGGATTTCAAAATGCTCCTGTGTGACCCGAGCGGATCAATTACGCAGCGCTAAGGACATCCTCAAACAGATTATCTACAAAGGCCAACGTGAATCAGTCTTTGGCTGCAGCCGCCGGGGGCCACGCTGGAGAGAAAGGTAGAGAAACGACAGTGGATGTTATCGCCACCCACTATCAAGCGGACTCTCCGCAGGCTGCTAATAACCTGGGAGGGTTGGGGATGAAAAGCTGCATCGAGCTAACAGCCTGAGTCAGCCCAAGGCTGGGATTTGTATTTGGCCACGGCAACGAAAAGGCAAACTCTAATCTTCCTCCCTCCCAAAGGCAGCTGGCCGGCCAACTCTGTGGAGAAGGGAAGGAAGAATATCTTCCCTCCTCCCTACATCTCCTCTCGCACATGTCACACTCTCTTTTACTTCATTTCTTTTCTTCACGTTTAACTTTAGGACCGCACAAATTGCTGCCTCCAAAACCTGTTCTCACTCCCAGCTGGGAAAATACAAGATGCTTGAGCAGTGTCTCTTGTAACATCTTGTGCTGTAAGATGACATAGTACTAAGAGACAACAGTAGAGAGTAGTATGTAGAGACATCAGTAGAGAGTAGTATGTAGAGAGACAGCAGTAGAGAGTAGTATGTAGAGACATCAGTAGAGAGTAGTATGTAGAGAGACAGCAGTAGAGAGTAGTATGTAGAAACAGCAGTAGAGAGTAGTATGTAGAGACAGCAGTAGAGAGTAGTATGTAGAGAGAGCAGTAGAGAGTAGTATGTAGAGAGACATCAGTAGAGAGTAGTATGTAGAGAGAG
>CM042428.1:42400201-42402701 GCA_023631565.1 Gymnocephalus cernua | reverse complement strand
ACTACTTTTTAGCGTGTATAGAGCAGCATATCTCCACATGTAAATGGATGAATTAAGGGTTTATTCCAACCAGACCAGAGTGGTGATTGTTGGAACAGTGGAAAGATGAACCAAGACGGCTTTTGGTAGTTTTATTTAGCTTCTGTCCACTTTGAATGAAGTGTGTTTTACGATGATAAAAGTCCTGATTATTTACATGGAGTCTGGCTCTATGAGATCACATGAGCTCCACCCTGAAGGACGTTTTAACAACAGTCTATGGACGGCTGTAGGGCTTGAAGGGGGAATTATGTCTAAAATGCCCTAAAACCTGTCAAATCTGACTCCAATTCATTAATTCACGCGCCTTCTTCCATCGGACTTAAGTTTACCAGAACACCAGGATCAATCTGAGACGAAGAGTTCAGTTAACCCTCGTGTTGTCCTCGGGTCAAATTTGACCCATTTCCAAAGTTCCCATATCAGTTACTATGGCTTTCTTTCAACCAAATTTCCCAAAAATAACACGGATGGTTCCAAACCCTTATTGATGATCACTGCTTTCATGGTCTACCCGGGTCAAAATCTGTGATCCTCCATGAACATATGTTCCTCTGATCCTGACTATTTGTCAAAACTGTTCATAATGTTTGCTTATTTTACTCAAAAATTAGGCATCATTTCATGTAAATGAGGTGTATTGGTCATCAATTCAAAAAATAAGTGTAAAACTAGTGGTAATAAGTTATAAAGTTGGCTAAGAAGATGCAACACAGAATTGAGTGATAATTTATAAGCTACTTTATGCTTTATAAACGTGCACGGTCGTCGACGGGAAGACGATACGAGGGTTAAGCAAAGAGTCCAGCAGAAGAGCTGTTGGTTCCCAAACAGAGTCTACGTTTCCCTGGCAACAGACATGAAGTCAGAGCTCGGTCCACCAAGATGTCATCTGGATTATGAGCTGTGATCTGAGTTTTTCCTGTGTCTTTATTCTCTCCTCACAGGGGGGACAGAAACTAGGTCATCTTTCACCCACACACACCCCGAGGTCGGGGCCTTCTGCGTGGTGCAACTTCCTCTTCTGTTCTCGCAACCAAAACGATGCACCTCCACGCCATAAAAAGCCTAAACTATGTTTATGTCTTAAGCTTTAACTTTCTGTGCATCAGAGGTCACCTGACTACTTTTAACACAGCTCTTTTTGCAACGAGCACATACACACATTTTGTACACAAATCCCCCCCCCCTCGCAGATTTTGATCCAGCCGGCATCATTTTTATTTATCCAGGTACGTTGATTGAGAACAACTTCTCATTGTCATCGAGGGACCTGATCCCATTCCCACAGTTCCCCATTCATACTGGAAGCTGCCCAGTCCAACCAGTCTGACCTGCTGCACTGAGCAGCTCCACTGGAGCCGTTGGAGGTTAAGGTGCCTTGCTCAAGGGCTCCTCAGTGGTGGTGATGAGGGAGGGACAAGAGCTGCTCTTTCACTCTCCACCACCCAGGTTATATCCTGCCGGTCTGGGGATTGAACCGGCGACCCCAATAACTCAGATGTACAGTATGGAGCATGAATAACTCAGATGTATAGAGCTTAAGTAGGGGGTTGTGTGGGTGAGCAGAAGCAGATGTGGTGAACATCTGGCTGCGTTTTGCTCTGAGCAGTAAGTGTTCTCCGTAATAACAGCATCAACATCTGTTTACGGAGAGAAAGAAAGACTCCGCGTGACCTCCCGCGAGCGCCGTTAGCCGGGACGAAAACGGCGCTCTGCAGGCGGGGAGTCAACGAGAAATAACAGGGAATAAAAAAAGCAATAAAACTGTTGGAACAAGAGATAGAAACTCTAACCACACACACACACACACACACACACACACACACACACACACACACACACACACACACAGAGAGACACACACACACACACACACACACACACAGAGACACACACACACACACACAGAGAGACACACACACACACACACACACGACACACACACACACACACACACACACACACACAGAGACACACACACACACACACACACAGAAGACACACACACACACACACACACACACACACACACACCCACCCACACAGAGAGACACACACACACACACACACACAGAGAGACACACACACACACACACACACACACACACACACACAGAGACACACACACACACACACACACCACACACACACAGAGACACACACAGAGACACACACACACACACACACACACACACACACACACACACACACAGAGACACACACACACACACACACACACACACACAGAGAGACACACACACACACACACACACACACACATACACACACACACACACACAGAGACACACACCACACACACACGCACACACACACACACACACAGAGACACACACACACACACAGACTCTCACACACTGTCTCTCTCTCTCTCACACACACACACACACACAGAGAGACACACACACACACACACACACACACACACACACACACACAC
>CM042428.1:42380465-42392501 GCA_023631565.1 Gymnocephalus cernua | reverse complement strand
AAATTAACACCACGTTATGTATTAAATAGTCCTGATTGCAGCTGCAGCTGTACCTACGGCTACACCACTTGGACAAACAAAGTACATTTCAAACCCCTAAAGTTTTACGTGACATAAGTTTTCAGTATTTTTCCAAACACAAGTCGGGTAAGTAACAGCGGTACAGATACATTTGGACTGACTATTTGGCAAGCAACCGGTGACTGTTCAGTCCCCTCCAGAAAAACACAGAGTTTTTTATGTGATTGTTGCGGCAAAAATCCTTGATTATGCGGCACGTTTCCTTAAAAAATGCGATGGAATATGCGGGATATTTATGCAGTTTTGCAAAAATTTTGCAAAAATTTTGGGAACTTGACGTAGCAGCGACCGCGGCATCAACGGGTCGCTGCGCTTCGGTGGCCGCCATGTTGAATGTAAACAAGAAGCTGATTGGTCGTTTCTCTGTCGTCATCGTGTTAAACCAGCCAATAGCGCGGCAGGTGGATAAGCCAGGAGTTTTTTTGTGATTGTTGTGGGCAAAAATCCTTGATTATGCGGCACGTTTCCTTAAATAATGTGATGGAATATGCGGGATATTTATGCAATTTTATGCGATGAAATTGCGGGAACTTGCAGAAACTGCGGTTTTTTGACGAAAAAGAGAAAACAAAGTGATTCCCCCCCAACACCGTGTTCTCACTAGGCGAAATTACATCACTTCATAACGTTCCCATGGCAACAGGGGAAAATGGCTGCTCTCGTGTGAAGTAAACGCAACATTTTTCAACTTCCTGCTGAGATATATGTGACTTTTTTTGCAACGACAATGTGGGGATTATGAAATCATGTAAGCTCCGCATATTTTGCGCGGAATTTATGCAATTTATGCGGCGTATTTGAAAAAATGCGCCCCCCGCATAAATATGCGGACTTTGGCTGATTATGCGTTGAATTATGCGATCGCATGAGCGCGTTTTTCTGGAGGGACTGACTGTTGCTCTGTTGTGAACAGTGTTTTTTTGTGACAGTAAGTCCCTTTGGGGTGGACTTTGGGCTAACATGCACGGAAAAGATATATATGTATATATATATATATATATATATATATATATATATATATATATATATATACAATGCAGGAAAGGGGAAATGGCCAAAAAAGCACAATATAATATGAGCACTTTCAAACACACTGGGCTGAAGAAGAAGAAGAATAGAAACACAGCGTGAAAAGAAAAGACCCTGAAAACATCACTCTGCCACATCTGCTGCTTCCTATTCAGCATATGAATGTGACTCGCCTGTCATCGCCTTTATGCTTGTTTCCATAGCAACGTGAGTCAACTTATACTGGGGTCTGAAGAAGCCGAATATTCACCTTTTAATAAAAGTTCCTCTTGGTGTCATTAGAGGACAACATTTTTTATTAAATTCCACTTTCACTAAGTGGAATCTTTAAATCTGTGTGTGTGTGTGTGTGTGTGTGTGTGTGTGTGTGTGTCTGTGTGTGTGTGTGTGTGTGTGTGTGTGTGTGTGTGTGTGTGTGTGTGTCTGTGTGTGTGTGTGTGTGTGCGTGCACGTGCAGACGACCGGTGCCCAGGTGCAGGTAGCAGGTGACCTCCTCCCGAACTCCACGGAGAGAGAGGTGACGATATCGGGGAGCCAGGACGCCATCATCCAGTGTGTCAAACTCATCTGCACTGTGATTCTGGAGGTACGTGTTCAGTCTCACACAGTCGGATCAATATCTGTCTCTGTAGCTGCTAAGTGCTCCCACAGCGCCTGTATGTCTGCCACGCACATACACACACACACATGCACACACACATGCAGACACACACACTCACACACACACACACACACACACACACAAGCACGCACGGACTGAAGTTAGTTAAAGATCTCTTCACACGTTGCTCTAGGACACATGTGGCCTTTTGGCTAGCTAGCTAGCTAGCTGCTAGCTAGCAGCTAACAGGGCAGGTGAATGTTGATATCTTGTTGACATGTAAGGACCCTGTTCATGTTACACAGACATTTAAATTGCATTTTGTGTCTGTTAAAGGAACACGGCGACTTATTGGGACATTAGCTTATTCACCGTAACCCCCCCGACAGTTAGACAAGTCCAGACATACCCTTATCATCTCCGTGCGTGTCGTAACTCTGTCTGACGGCTCCACCGTTAGCCTAGCTTAGCACAGATCCTGGAGGTAACCGGCTCCAACTAGCCTAGCTTAGACCAGATCCTGGAGGTAACCGGCTCCATCTAGCCTAGCTTAGCACAGATCCTGGAGGTAACCGGCTCCATCTAGCCTAGCTTAGACCAGATCCTGGAGATAACGGCTCCATCTAGCCTAGCTTAGCACAGATCCTGGAGGTAACCGGCTCCATCTAGCCTAGCTTAGCACAGATCCTGGAGGTAACCGGCTCCATCTAGCCTAGCTTAGACCAGATCCTGGAGGTAACCGGCTCCATCTAGCCTAGCTTAGACCAGATCCTGGAGGTAACCGGCTCCATCTAGCCTAGCTTAGCACAGATCCTGGAGGTAACCGGCTCCATCTAGCCTAGCTTAGCACAGATCCTGGAGGTAACCGGCTCCATCTAGCCTAGCTTAGCACAGATCCTGGAGGTAACCGGCTCCATCTAGCCTAGCTTAGACCAGATCCTGGAGGTAACCGGCTCCATCTAGCCTAGCTTAGCACAGATCCTGGAGGTAACCGGCTCCATCTAGCCTAGCTTAGCACAGATCCTGGAGGTAACCAGCTCCATCTAGCCTAGCTTAGCACAGATCCTGGAGGTAACCGGCTCCATCTAGCCTAGCTTAGCACAGATCCTGGAGGTAACCGGCTCCATCTAGCCTAGCTTAGACCAGATCCTGGAGATAACGGCTCCATCTAGCCTAGCTTAGCATAGATCCTGGAGGTAACCGGCTCCATCTAGCCTAGCTTAGACCAGATCCTGGAGGTAACCGGCTCCATCTAGCCTAGCTTAGCACAGATCCTGGAGGTAACAGGCTCCATCTAGCCTAGCCTAGCACAGATCCTGGAGGTAACCGGCTCCATCTAGCCTAGCTTAGCACAGATCCTGGAGGTAACCGGCTCCATCTAGCCTAGCTTAGACCAGATCCTGGAGATAACGGCTCCATCTAGCCTAGCTTAGCACAGATCCTGGAGGTAACCGGCTCCATCTAGCCTAGCTTAGCACAGATCCTGGAGGTAACCGGCTCCATCTAGCCTAGCTTAGACCAGATCCTGGAGGTAACCGGCTCCATCTAGCCTAGCCTAGCACAGATCCTGGAGGATCTTATATATCATGTTATTATGTTATATTTTGCAAGATTACCGTAACAATTGGCCGGAGTTCTCCTTTAAGACTTGCGGTGTGAACGTAGCCTTAGAACATGTATCGTTCATTTGATTTCCCGCTATCAGACGCTTGATGAAATAATGTCTTTCTCCCTTTTCGATCCTTCTCTGAAGTCTCCTCCAAAGGGAGCGACTATTCCGTACCGACCCAGCCCGAGCCCGGGAACCGTGATGCTGGCAGGAAACCAGGTGAGAGGAAGTCATTTCTGAAGAAACTATTGGTGTGAATGCTGTTTGCTGAAAGGCTGGAAGTCGCTGCACTGCACTGGACGCTGGCTTGAATGTGTAAGAAGAAGGGAAAGTAGTTAGTCAGACCGAGCTCAGTAGATGTAAGACTGATCATCAGTCTGGGGAGTCTGCTCTGTATGTTCTCTGCAGAAGAGGCGGGACCAACGGGCGTAGTTCAAATGACTCTGCACGCTATTGGACAGTCCTTCAACCAATCGGAGCAACGATCCGGGTGACGTAGCGGCGACCACGGCATCAACGGGTAGCTGCGCTTCGGTGGCCGCCGTGTTGAATGTAAACAAGAAGCTGCTCGGTCGCTTCTCTATCGTCATCGTGTTAAACCGGCCAATAGCGCGCCAAGGTGGATAAGCCAGTTTGTGATTGGTCCCCGCAGTCCCTCCAGGAAAACGAGTTTTTTATTGTTGTGGGCAAAAATCCTTGATTATGCGGCACGTTTTCTTAAAAAACTCGATGGAATATGCGGGATATTTATGCAATTTTATGCGATGAAATTGCGGAACTTGCAAAAATTGCGGTTTGATGAAAAAGAGAAAACAAAGTGATTCCCCCCCAACACCGTGTTCTCACTAGGAGAAATTACATCACTGCATACCGTTCCCATGGCAACAGGGGAAAATGGCTGCTCTTGTGTGAAGTAAACGCAACATTTTTCAACTTCCTGCTGAGATATATGTGACTTTTTTGCAACGAAAATGCGGGGATTATGAAATCATGCAAGCCCCGCATATTTTGCGCATAATTTATGCAATTTATGCAATTTATGCAATTTATGCAATTTATGCGGCGAAAGTGCGGCGTATTTGAAACAATGCGGCCACCCGCGTAAATGTGCAGACTTTGGCTGATTGTGCGTTGAATTATGCGATCGCGTAATCGCGTTTTTCTGGAGGGACTGATGAGCCAGTTTGTGATTGGTTCCCGTAAAAAATTGTGAATGGAAGCAGGAGAGATAAACGCGCAGGTTACCAGACGCCGAGCTGCAGGGAGACATCACATCACTGGCAGATCAGACTATAAAGTAGTGGGAATAATGTGTTTAATTAATATGACTGTCATTGAATATATAATATAGTCTATTGGTGAAGTAACATTGGTCACTCTGAGGATGGGATACATTTTGTCTCCACCGAGGATAACCTTAATTCAGCAGAGGCCGGGATATGTAAAACACTTCCTGTTCCAGAGCTGTTAAAGAACGCTGAGCTCTACTGTCCAGTTGATGGATGAAGTTAACGCAGTCATACAGGAAGTGGGGAGGTATCGAGTGATTAAAGGGAAAACATTGGGGAAAAGAAGATGGAGGTCAGAGATTGTGATATTTAAGTGGAAGAATAAAGGAGAAAGATGGATGGAGGATATGAAAAAATCTGGTTTACAGCCGTTGGGAGGAGAGGCACGGATGGAGGGATTAATGGGTCGGAAAGATAGATAGATGGATGGATGGAGGGATCTGAAGAGGGAAGAGAAGAACATGATGGATGGATGGATGGATGAAGAGAAGATGGAGGAATGGACGTATAAATGAGCCGATTACATCATTTATTCTCAGAGAATTAGCTTTAATTTGCAATTTGAATGTTGTAGAAAAAGATTGACATTAACACACACACATGCTGACACACTGACGCACACACAAAGTCTGTCAGAGTCTGGCTCTATACACGCTAAAAGTAGTGATTATTTACATGGAGTCTGGCTCTATACACGCTAAAAGTCCTGATTATTTACATGGAGTCTGGCTCTATACACGCTAAAAGTCCTGATTATTTACATGGAGTCTGGCTCTATACACGCTAAAAGTAGTGATTATTTACATGGAGTCTGGCTCTATACACGCTAAAAGTCCTGATTATTTACATGGAGTCTGGCTCTATACACGCTAAATGTAGTGATTATTTACATGGAGTCTGGCTCTATACACGCTAAAAGTAGTGATTATTTACATGGAGTCTGGCTCTATACACGCTAAAAGTCCTGATTATTTACATGGAGTCTGGCTCTATACACGCTAAAAGTAGTGATTATTTACATGGAGTCTGGCTCTATACACGCTAAAAGTAGTGATTATTTACATGGAGTCTGGTTCTATACACGCTAAAAGTAGTGATTATTTACATGGAGTCTGGCTCTATACACGCTAAAAGTCCTGATTATTTACATGGAGTCTGGCTCTATACACACTAAAAGTAGTGATTATTTACATGGAGTCTGGCTCTATACACACTAAAAGTAGTGATTATGTACATGGAATTCTGGCTCTATACACGCTAAAAGTCTGGTGTAGTTTGGTGATGGTGATTTCGGGGCTGTTTCATGTTAAACTAAAAGGATCTTACTCTTTAACTAAAAGCTCTATCTCTGTAGAAATCCTTTCCATAACGTTGTCAGCGGCAAAGCCCTTTAATTTATATTTTGCTGATTTTGTAAAGCGGTGTTAGACCGTTAAATTGAGACTGGATTTTTGTCGATCTACATAAAATAACCTGATTAAACCCCAGTTAAAAAGTATAACAAAAACCAAAGTAAACAATTACTGCATCTTCATCAACGATGCTTTCCCTAAAGGTTTTTCACCTTGAGCTGCGTAAAGTTTTCAGGGACGTAAACGTTTCTCTTATGATTATTAATTGGTCGCGTGTGTCTGTGTGCAGTCAGGCTCGGCGGCTCGGCGGCTCAGCTCGGCGAGCCGAACGCCAGGCGGGTTGTCATTCGGTCAGTTTGAGCTGCGGGTGGTTTTCCCTGAGAGAAGGAAAGAGAGGCACACCTGAGAGGTGTCTGTTCTCGGTCGCACATCACTGGACCGTCTCTCTGCAGAGGCGTCTGGGGCTTTTTGGGTTTGTTTTTGCATGAACGCCACGCGGTGTCGACTGCAGTCAGCAGCGGACTAACTGTCCCAAATACTGGACACATTTAGAAATGGAGGACTTCAACCTGAGGACTGAATCTGCAAAGAAAAAAAATCAATATCGCACTAAAGAAGATTCAATAAAACAAGGTTAACTTCATGATACATCACAGCATTATATATTATAGAGTATTATACTATATATCTATATATGGGCAGACAAGGAGGATGAAGTATTATAGAGTATTATAGTACTATATATCTATATATGGGCAGACAAGGAGGATGAAGTATTATAGAGTATTATAGTACTATATATCTATATATGGGCAGACAAGGAGGATGAAGTATTATAGAGTATTATAGTACTATATATCTATATATGGGCAGACAAGGAGGATGAAGAAGACAGTATTATAGAGTATTATAGTACTATATATCCTTGTTGTTTGTTAAGTTAGTATCTTTGTGAGACTGTTTTATTATTGATCTTATTACATTGAAAAGGCATTAAGAGAGGTCATATTTAGAACATTATTTTATTTATTTATTTATTTGAAAAGAGAGCTATTATTATTTTGTTACAGTTTATAACAGATTTTATTTTATTTTTCATTACAGAAGTTATTTTTGTACCATTGAGGCGTAATAAAGTATGTTCATTAACCTGTGAGAAGCCCGTCTGAATTTTTGTCTCGAGGCCGGGTGTCCTCTTTTTTTGGAAATCAAAATATGGTCACCCTACTTTATATAACGAGCAGTGGTGCAAGTTATTGAAGTCTAGTCCATGGATGTATTAAGAGAACTAGCTAGTCATGTTACAAAAGGAAGTGGAAGTGACTGAAGGCTGCTCTTCTTCTCGTTTCACGGACGACGATGGATGGATGGATGGATGGGTGGATGGATGGATGGATGGATGGATGGATGGATGGATGGATGGATGGATGGATGGATGGATGGATGGATGGATGGATGGATGGATGGGTGGATGGATGGATGGGTGGATGGATGGATGGATGGATGGATGGATGGATGGATGGATGGATGGATGGGTGGATGGATGGATGGATGGATGGATGGATGGTGTGGTGTATTTTTCTGGAGCGATGTGGTGGTTTATCTGTTGATCTCTAACTTGTGGTTTTGTGCCTCTCTGCGGCGGCTGAAGGTGTTCGAGGCGTCGGACTTTGGCTCTCACCCTCTATTCTCCGTGGCGCAGGGAGGAGTAGACATGCAGCAAGTGAGTATGGCCGCATTTCTTCATTTGCCAACGTCCGTTAACCCTTAGTGTTGTCTTCCCGTCGACCGTGCAACTTTTGTCAGTTTTTGGCCTTTTTTTTTAATCATGTTTTTGTCAATTTTTGACAAGTTTTTTGTTTTTGTTTTCCTCAATTTTTCCCAATTTTTTGGTCAAGTTTTTGTCACCTTTGCCAATGTGTTTTTTTTTTTTTTTGGCACTTTTTTATGATTTTTTTCACATTTTTCCAACATTTTGTCATTTTTTTTCAACGTTCTTTTGTCATAGTTCTGATATAGAAAGTTTTTGTAAACGGGTCAAATTTGACCCGAGGAGCCGAAAAAAGTCCATAAAAAGTGTCCAAAAACCTTGAAAAAGCAAAAGAAAACAAAAAAAACATCAGAAATGTTGCAAAAACGGCAACAAAAAAGATTTATATATATTTATATATATATATATATATATATATATTCAGATTTTGGAAATTTTCATTTCAAAGAGGCAAATTCAGAACAAATAAATACACATAGCAGATTTTCAAAGTAAAGTGTGTCAATATTAAGTATTGAGGTTGCGGTTATGTCTCTCGTTTGCTTCCATATGCAGCCCCTCACTCACTTTGTTTGTTTTATCACGATATCACGATATCCAAAATCTAAGACGATATCTAGTCTCATATCACAATATCACGATATCACGATATCCAAAATCTAAGACGATATCTAGTCTCATATCACGATATCACGATATCACGATATCCAAAATCTAAGACGATATCTAGTCTCATATCACGATATCACGATATCCAAAATCTAAGACGATATCTAGTCTCATATAACGATATCCAAAATCTAAGACGATATCTAGTCTCATATCACGATATCACGATATCCAAAATCTAAGACGATATCTAGTCTCATATCACGATATCACGATATCCAAAATCTAAGACGATGTCTAGTCTCATATCATGATATCACGATATCACGATATCCAAAATCTAAGACGATGTCTAGTCTCATATCACGATATCACGATATCCAAAATCTAAGACAATATCTAGTCTCATATCACGATATCACGATATCCAAAATCTAAGACGATGTCTAGTCTCATATCACGATATCACGATATCACGATATCACGATATCCAAAATCTAAGACGATGTCTAGTCTCATATCAAGATATCACGATATCCAAAATCTAAGACGATGTCTAGTCTCATATCACGATATCACGATATCACAATATCACGATATCACAATATCCAAAATCTAAGACGATGTCTAGTCTCATATCACGATATCACGATATCCAAAATCTAAGACGATGTCTAGTCTCATATCACAATATCACGATATCACGATATCCAAAATCTAAGACGATGTCTAGTCTCATATCACGATATCACGATATCACGATATCACGATATCCAAAATCTAAGACGATATCTAGTCTCATATCACGATATCACGATATCCAAAATCTAAGACGATGTCTAGTCTCATATCACGATATCCAAAATCTAAGACGATATCTAGTCTCATATCACGATATCACGATATCCAAAATCTAAGACGATATCTAGTCTCAGATCACGATATCACGATATCACGATATCCAAAATCTAAGACGATATCTAGTCTCATATCACGATATCACGATATCCAAAATCTAAGACGATATCTAGTCTCATATCACGATATCACGATATCCAAAATCTAAGACGATATCTAGTCTCATATCACGATATCACGATATCCAAAATCTAAGACGATATCTAGTCTCATATCACGATATCACGATATCCAAAATCTAAGACGATGTCTAGTCTCATATCACGATATCACGATATCCAAAATCTAAGATGATATCTAGTCTCATATCACGATATCACGATATCTAAAATCTAAGACGATGTCTAGTCTCATATCACGATATCCAAAATCTAAGACGATATCTAGTCTCATATCACGATATCACGATATCACGATATCACGATATCCAAAATCTAAGACGATATCTAGTCTGATATCACGATATCCAAAATCTAAGACGATATCTAGTCTCATATCACGATATCACGATATCTAAAATCTAAGACGATGTCTAGTCTCATATCACGAAATCATGATATCCAAAATCTAAGACGATATCTAGTCTGATATCACGATATCACGATATCACGATATCCAAAATCTAAGACGATATCTAGTCTCATATCACGATATCACGATATCCAAAATCTAAGACGATGTCTAGTCTCATATCACGATATCACGATATCCAAAATCTAAGACGATATCTAGTCTCATATCACGATATCACGATTTCCAAAATCTAAGACGATATCTAGTCTCAGATCACGATATCACGATATCACGATATCCAAAATCTAAGACGATATCTAGTCTCATATCACGATATCACGATATCCAAAATCTAAGACGATATCTAGTCTCATATCACGATATCACGATATCCAAAATCTAAGACGATATCTAGTCTCATATCACGATATCACGATATCCAAAATCTAAGACGATATCTAGTCTCATATCACGATATCACGATATCCAAAATCTAAGACGATATCTAGTCTCATATCACGATATCACGATATCCAAAATCTAAGACGATGTCTAGTCTCATATCACGATATCACGATATCCAAAATCTAAGATGATATCTAGTCTCATATCACGATATCACGATATCTAAAATCTAAGACGATGTCTAGTCTCATATCACGATACCACGATATCCAAAATCTAAGACGATATCTAGTCTCATATCACGATATCACGATATCACGATATCACGATATCACGATATCCAAAATCTAAGACGATATCTAGTCTGATATCACGATATCCAAAATCTAAGACGATATCTAGTCTCATATCACGATATCACGATATCTAAAATCTTAGACGATGTCTAGTCTCATATCACGAAATCATGATATCCAAAATCTAAGACGATATCTAGTCTGATATCACGATATCACGATATCACGATATCCAAAATCTAAGACGATATCTAGTCTCATATCACGATATCGATATATAATATCGATATCTTGTCCAGCTCTACTTTCCATTAATGTTGGCGTGTCCCGCAGCTGAAGAAAACGCAGCAGGCCTACGGTGAGAACGCTGAGACCGACTCAACTTTCGGAGAAACGCAACCCGCCGTCGTTGCCGCGGTGACCGATCACGTACCCGGAGATCAGACCCCTGTCTTCGGGGTCCTCGAGGTCGTGCGTGTTTGTTAATTCGCTGTCTCGCTTGCACCTGCAGCTAGAAGCAGTGAGTCTGTGCAGGTTCAGCTGGAGCTGTTCTAGGACAGCGTGATGAATTATCTCTTCGTCACAGTGCAGGTCAGGTCAGGTCCACGCGTGACGGTAAACCTGCTCCGGTACTCTTCATCTAGAGCAGTGGTTCCCAAAACTTTGTCTGCAAGCGTTTACTCAAGTCAAGTTTACCTGGAAGTCCTTTTATTTATTAACCCTTGTGTAAGGAAGCCGAGAACGCCCGAGGATTTCTTTCTTTTTGTATGCACCGTTATCTCGCGATAACGACTTATTAATACGTTATCTCGATATAACAAAGTTTGTTTTCTCAAGATTTTTTTTTTTTTTGCCTAAGACACCCTTCCATTTAACCCGGGGAAGGAGCTCCATGAGCGGATAGAGGTCGGCCGTTTCTCCCTCCTCTTCTCTGGTCAAATACTCTGGAAAAATCCCACTAAGACAGCCTTCCATTTAACCCGGAGACGAGGAGGGAGAAACGGCAGATTTCTATCCGCTCATGGAGCTCCTTCCTCGGGTTAAATGGAAGGGTGTCTTAAGCAACAACAAAAATAAAAAATCTTGAGAAAACAAACTTTGTTATATCGAGATAACAAATTAATAAGTCATTATCACGAGATAACAGTGCATGAAAAAAAAATGACCACGGAAAACGGTCCAATGGCCTTTCTATCCATTTTATTCCTATTGTCTGAACACTTGAAACAACGTATTTGGCTCCTCCAAGGACAATCATTAGCGATTAATCAGCGATTGAATATTTTAGCGGATCATCTTTATTTTTGAGTCGCCAACTTTTATGTGAAAGATGAAATTTTTATCAGCACGAAGAATGTGAGGTCGTCTTCTCTCGCACCTGCTGGATGTTTCCCGGCGAACGCTTCCACGTGCACGCCGAGGACGGGTGTAGGTGAGAGCGTTCGTTTCTAAGTGGTCTGTTTCAACAGTGTCCTTCAACCCGCCTCTGAACCAATCGGTGCTCAGCGTTTATTCCAGGCCAGTGGAGGGCACGGCCTCGGGCCACATTCCTCCTGCGTTTTA
>CM042428.1:42372965-42375465 GCA_023631565.1 Gymnocephalus cernua | reverse complement strand
CCAGACTCCATGTAAATAATCACTACTTTTAGCGTGTATAGAGCCAGACTCCATGTAAATAATCACTACTTTTAGCGTGTATAGAGCCAGCATATCTCCACATGTAAATGGGTGAATTAAGGGTTTATTTCAACCAGACCAGAGTGGTGATTGTTGGAACAGTGGAACAAGACGGCTTTTGGTAGTTTTATTTTGTTTCTGTCCACTTTAAATTAAGTGTGTTTTACGATGATTAAATTACTGTTTATTTACATGGAGTCTGGTGGGTAAAAATAAAAAAATGTCCCCGGCAGAGTTGATGCCCTCTGCTACGGGAACATGCTGCATGGATACAAACGTCTTCACTTTAGTGACATTTTCTTTCTTGTTGTGTTTCAGACGTACGCAGTACAGAGTCACTACGGCATTCCACATTCAGAGGTAAGACACGTTAGACTTTTACTCTTCAGATGATGTTTTCTGTGACTGTGTTTTCATTCTCTGTTCGTCTCTCAGTTAGCAAAGCTCCACCAGCTGTCGATGCAGCAGCAGGGCCTGGCCCCCATCAGCCAATCAGCTACACAGGTTCTCTCTGGTATGTGCACACACACACACACTCACACACACACACACACACACGCGCGCGCACAGACACACACACACACACATGCACAGACAGACAAAGATATACACACACAGAAACACACACAGGCACACAGACACACACACACACAGACACACACACACAGACACACACACACACACACACACACACACACACACACACACAGACAAAGATACACACACACACACACACACACACACACAGACACACACATACACACAGTCACACACAGACAAAGATACACACACACACACACACACACACACAGACACACAGACACACACACACATACACAGACAATGATACACACACACACACACACACACACACACACAGACACAGACACAGACACACACACACACACACACACAGACACACAGTCACACACAGACACACACACACACAGAGACACACGCACACACACACATACACAGACAATGATACACGCACACACACACACACACAGACACACAGACACACACACACATACACAGACAATGATACACGCACACACACACACACACACACACACACACACACACACACACACACACACACACAGACACACAGACACACACACACATACACAGACAATGATACACACACACACACACACACACACACACAGACACAGACACAGACACAGACACACACACACACACACACAGACACACAGTCACACACAGACACACACACACAGACACACACACACATACACAGACAATGATACACGCACACACACACACACACACACACACACACACACACACACACACACACACATACACAGACAATGATACACACACACACACACACACAGACATACAGGCACAGACACACACAAACGTGAAGATCTGAAGAGACAGAAAAAAAACAAAGCCTGAAAATAATTTTTGGTTTTGATATTTGTGTGTGTGTGTGTGTGTGTGTGTCTGTGTGTGTCTGTGTGTGTGTGTGTGTGTGTGTGTGTGTGTGTGTGTGTCATTTCATCCAGTTTCATCATTCACTGCATCAAAATCAGACGTGCTCCGGATTTATCTTATAAGACTTTCTCTTTCTCTCACTGTTCATTTAGTGAGATAACGAGATAATGAACGTGTTGTAATCACTTCTGTGTCATGATCCCTGATGCAGGTCTAACACACACACACACACACTCACGTGCACACACACACACACACCTTTTTATTTTGCCTCTGCCTCTCTTTTCACTTCTCTTCTCTTCATTTTTTACTGTTTCCAGCTTCCAACCAATCAGTCGTCTGCGTGTGTCTGCTGTGACTGTGGAGGAGTGATTAAATAAAATCAATTAATCACAATAATCTCTCTCTCTCTCTCTTTCCCTCGACGTAGAGACGTTCAAACAGCGTTGGTGTTATAGTGACATTCTCTGCTCTGGCAGAAATGGCGAGTTGTTTTTTGCACAAGCTTTTATTTGATAGCTTAATTTTATTATTTTATTGCACTAATAGGACTTTTTCATGAATTTGTAAAAACGTAAAACATTGTAATTTCGTTTTCTGTCAACCCGGACCCTGTTTTCCCATGTTTATGTGTGTAAGTGACTGATGGGAACAACAGTCTTTTAATTGGTCCTCTATTAAGTGGGACCGCTGCAGTCGGCAGTCGGAGAAACGAGCTGCGATGTGACAGTAACGGGCAATTTCGCACCTTCATTTAGCGTCCCCTAAAAATTCTGTTGTTGCTGCTGACAGACTCAAATTATTATTCTAAGAGTCTGACAACATTATGAAAGGATCCCTACAGAGATAGAGCTTTTAGTTAAAGAGTAGGATTGTTTTTTTAAACATAAAAACATCCTAGAGGTAACTTTCGCTAAACCCACCAGACTTCATGTAAATAAACAGTAATTTAATCATCGTAATACACACTTCA
>CM042428.1:42360465-42365465 GCA_023631565.1 Gymnocephalus cernua | reverse complement strand
GCATGTGTGTGTGCTGCTGTGCGTCCCTGTGTGTGTAACAAGCATAGTGTGCACGTGCTGTGCACGAGCCTCGGACCATTTTACTAATGTGCTGTTAAAATAACAATGAAATGCTGCGTTATTGACTTTAGACCAGGTTTTTGTTGGTCAATGGTGCCATCACTTCCTGCTGCCTCAAGATAGCAATACGCCCAGAATGCACCTGAACACACCTCACTGTAAGACCAGCACTCCCAGAATGCACCTGAACACACCTCCCTGTAAGACCAGCACGCCCAGAATGCACCTGAACACACCTCCCTGTAAGACCAGCACGCCCAGAATGCACCTGAACACACCTCCCCGTAAGACCAGCACGCCCAGAATGCACCTGAACACACCTCCCTGTAAGACCAGCACGCCCAGAATGCACCTGAACACACCTCCCTGTAAGACCAGCACGCCCAGAATGCACCTGAACACACCTCCCTGTAAGACCAGCACGCCCAGAATGCACCTGAACACACCTCCCTGTAAGACCAGCACGCCCAGAATGCACCTGAACACACCTCCCCGTAAGACCAGCACGCCCAGAATGCACCTGAACACACCTCCCCGTAAGACCAGCACGCCCAGAATGCACCTGAACACACCTCCCTGTAAGACCAGCACGCCCAGAATGCACCTGAACACACCTCCCTGTAAGACCAGCACGCCCAGAATGCACCTGAACACACCTCCCTGTAAGACCAGCACGCCCAGAATGCACCTGAACACACCTCCCTGTAAGACCAGCACGCCCAGAATGCACCTGAACACACCTCCCTGTAAGACCAGCACTGCTTCTGTTTCCATTTGTCATGATCACAAACTAATTATGAGTCCTCGTTTGGAGAGAACAAACTCTGTTTACAGGAACTTCTTCTAAACTCATCAAAAACTTAACATCCAGTCTGGATTTATTAATAAACACTTTGCATGTTGAATAAATAACTTGACTGTAATCACGAGCAGACAAAATAATAATAATAATAACAATAATAAGACTAATAATTGATGCGAGTGGAAACATAATTACATCTCCTTTCATTAATAACTTTCCTCTAAAGGCAAAACAGAAGTATTATTACATTATTGTCTCTTAATTTTTAAATAATGAAGTATAAATGAGGAAGTTATTTAACACAATGTGATACATGTGGGACTAATGAGCCGTGCCGAGAGTTAATTATCTCATTCTTTACACCTTACGGGGATCAGTAAAATATGCCGTTGTTGTTATTTTTTAATTGGATTACACGCCGTGACTCCTCTCGCTTCCTTGTTGACGTTCGAACTATCGACAAACAAGCTCGCCCCCTCCCTCCTCCTCATCCCGTCCCCTCCCCCTCCCTCCATGGCACTAACCCCCCCCCAACCCCCACTCCCAAATCCTTTCTGTCGGTTATTGGCTGGAAGACTGTTTGGTATGTTTGGTGGTGCAGGTTGTTTTTGTTGCCGTTTGACAGTTTTTTGGGGTTCGGCCGAATACCGAGTCCACTGGTTAATTACATAATTAATCGATCGACAGCCCTGAAGGCAAAATGCACGCGCGAGTTTTTCTGCATCGCTGAATGTAACCTCGACACGCAGCAGGAAGGGGGGCGGCCTGCTGACACGCGTTTTGCCTTTCAGAAAACAAAAGTTAACGAGACGTATATTTACGGTCCGAGCTGACACCGAGACATCTTCTGCGTTAACCAAAACGCATAATAACCCCCGCCAGGACGAGTATGGAAACACTGACAGGCGGGTGAGTCAGAGCCGCTGCCGCTGTTCCCTCTTCTCAGACTCGGACAGATAACGAGAGGATGGAAAAGAAGCTGCAGAGAGACAGAGGTGGAGGTGGAGGTGTGGGTTCAAAAATAAGTTTAATGACAAAGTGCTGTCCTGGAAAACAGCCGATACAAACACAACAACAATGAAGTAAAATACAAAAAAAACATATAAAAACATATACTGTATGTATACATGTATAAGGGTTAATGCCCGACGAGGTGTCCATTGTCGGGTATTAATGGACGACGGCGAGGCGTGAACCTTTATTTCACATTTTAATTAGTTTTACAATCGAAATCTAAAGTTTTTACAAACAATAACTCTGTTTCCCTGGTTACGCCTGGCGGTTTGACTAACACCTGGAACAATCATTCCCATCCATCAGGTTCTAATGCAATGCAAACGTTGTTCACTCCTCCAGGAAATAGGAAGGACCTTAGATACGACATTGCCATCCTTAGCAACCGGAGATGTTTATAGTCCGCTCAGCTGATAGAATCCTTCAGCTCAGCTACGAGCCAGAAAGCTAACGCTATGCTAGCTGACGCTATGCTAGCTAATGCTATGCTAGCTAACACTATGCTAGCTAACACTATGCTAGCAAGATCCAAAGTCAATAACAGTTGGCAGTCAGTAAAAATTATTTGACAGTATGTTAAACAAGACAAGCTAGCTATCAGCCATGTCATTGTCCCCAAAACAATATAACGACTTTTACAAACAATTTGATCCGTGATGTGTAACGTTACTGTCGGCCGTAGCGGCGCAGCCTGGAGTAGCGACCTGAACAGTGAACGGGATGTGAGATAACGTTATTCTCTGTGAAACAAAGTCAGGCCAGAGGGGAAATATAACTTACTTCCTGCAGCGTGTGTGTTAGCGCCATCCTGTGGTGATCAGAGTATAACTTACTTCCTGCAGCGTGTGTGTTAGCGCCATCCTGTGGTCTCACTAACGCCTGACCCTCTCCGTGCCGTCCTCCCCCTACAGCTGATTGGCTCAATCATCGGTCGCCAGGGCACCAAGATCAACGAGATCCGGCAGGTGTCGGGGGCTCAGATCAAGATCGGCAGTCAGATCGACAGCACCAGTGACCGCCACGTCACCATCACCGGCACACCGATCGCCATCAACCTGGCTCAGTACCTCATCACTTCATGGTAAGCTCCAGAAAACAGAGACAGGGAAGTATCTAGAAATCTCTTCTTGTTGGAGTTAGTTTTCCATTTTAGAGGGTAACTTTCAACCTGGATCCTATTTTCCCGTGTTGTTTTTTTGTCTAAGTAACTGATCTTTGACATCGGTCCAGTATTAAGCGAGATCGCTGCAGTCGGCAGCGGCGAAACAAGCTCCAATGCAATTTCGCACCTTCAGTCAGCGTCCACTAAAAGTTCTGTTGTTGCCGCTGACAGACTCAGATTATTAATCTAAGAGTCTGACAACATTATGAAAGGATCCCTACAGAGATAGAGCTTTTAATTAAAGAGGAAGATCATTTTTTTAAACATGAAAACATCTGCGAAATTGCATTCGCTAATGCCACCAGACTCCATGTAAATAATCAGGACTTTTAGCATCGTAAAACACACTTGATTTTAAAGTAGACAGAAACAAAATAAAACTACCAAAGTCCGTCTTGGTTCATCTTTCCACTGTTCCAACAATCACCACTCTGGTCTGGTTGAAATAAACCCTTAATTCACCCATTTACATGTGGAGATTTGCTGGTTCTATACACACTAAAAGTAGTGATTATTTACATGGAGTCTGGCTCTATACACGCTAAAAGTAGTGATTATTTACATGGAGTCTGGCTCTATACACGCTAAAAGTAGTGATTATTTACATGGAGTCTGGCTCTATACACGCTAAAAGTCCTGATTATTTACATGGAGTCTGGCTCTATACACGCTAAAAGTAGTGATTATTTACATGGAGTCTGGTGTAGTTTGGTGATGGTGATTTCGAGGCTGTTTCATGTTAAACTAAAAGGATCTTACTCTTTAACTAAAAAGTCTATCTCTGTAGGGATCCTTTCATAATGTTGTCAGACTCTTAGAATAATAATCTGAGTCTGTCAGCAGCAACAACAGAACTTTTAGTGGACGCTGACTGATGCTGAACATCTGTCCTGTAGGGTTACATCACATTACAGCCCGGTTCACGGCTTGCCGGTTGCAGCGTTCTCGATCAATACCGGACCAGTTTCAAAGATTGTTGTTCCCATTAGTCACTTACACACAAAAACATGGAGAATATAGGGTCCAGTTTGACAAGTTACCCTTCAAACCAGGCTGAGATTTCTCTCTCATTAACTTCACTCTTCTTGCTCCTCTGCCTCCTCGGTAGGCGTTTGCTTTTTAACTTTACCTTCTTTTAATGAACACCCAGAAGAGAGGGTTGGGATTACACATGAGAAGATATATAGAATATATATATATATATATATATATATATATATATATATATATATATATATATATATATATATATTTATGATACTGCCTGTAATGCACTCAGTAGTTTGAGGAGCACTGTTGAATTTTCAAATAATTCAGAGAACCAAATTATCTCATGTCGTGTTTCTGTTTCCACTGTCTGCTCGACTTTTTTTGCTCCCAGTACTTTTCTCTTTACTGCGTATAGATAGTACTCCCTCAGGCCTACAGGCAGAGATGGCAAAAGTACTCACTTCCGGTACTTAAGTACAAGTACAGATACTTGTGTTAAAAACAAATACTCTGGTAAAAGTAGAAGTATACTGATTTAACTTCTTCACTCAAGTAAAAGTAACAAAGTACAGGCTGGGAAATTTACTTAAAGTATAAAAGTAAAAGTAGCCTTGCGAACTACTAGCCCGTACTACTACGTGGTAATGTTACCGCCCGTACTACTACGTGGTAATGTTACCGCCCGTACTACTACGTAGTATTTTTCTCTTTTTCATCAAACCGCAGTTTTTGCAAGTTCCCGCAATTTCATCGCATAAATTCTTTTTTTCTGGAGGGACTGATGAAGTCTACTTGTCCACCGACGCAGTCGTCAGTTTCCCGTCCTGCATTCTGGGCGTGCTGGTCTTACAGGAAGGTGTGTTCAGGTGCATTCTGGGCGTGCTGGTCTTACAGGGAGGTGTGTTCAGGTGCATTCTGGGCGTGCTGGTCTTACAGGGAGGTGTGTTCAGGTGCATTCTGGGCGTGCTGGTC
>CM042428.1:42335465-42355465 GCA_023631565.1 Gymnocephalus cernua | reverse complement strand
AAACTGAATAAACAGACATCCGTGTGTGAGAATATCTTCTCTTAGTTTGTGTCGTAACTATTCATCAGTGGTAGAAAGCGTTTTACAGTACTTGACGTGAGTATTTTATTGGCCAGCATGTAAACAGCTTAGTCACAATAATCTTGTCCCTGTTGTCAGACTCTTAAAGGTGCCGTAGGTAGGACTGCGAAGATCCAGGACTTAACCAAAATAATTAAAAAAATTACAAAAAAAATTACAAAAATATATTTTTTTTAAAATAAAGAAAAATAAAAAAATAAACAACTTCTCAGTCCCTCCCCCCCTTTCTGCTAAAGCCCAAAACGGTCTCCTAAGCCCCTCCCCCCACAAGGGAGAATGAATGCGTGTGCATGAGCAGTGATTGACACGCAGTTAGACACCCCCCCTGGCCCTGATTGGTGCATCTGAACAGTTAGACACAGCCCCCCCTGACCCTGATTGGTGCATCTGAACAGTTAGACATGCCCCCATGGCCCTGATTGGTGCATCTGAACAGTTAGACAAACCCCCTGGCCCTGATTGGTGCATCTGAACAGGGAGCGGTGGATTTTTGCAAATCGCTCCAAATCCAGGCTGTAGGTCTTACCTACTGCACCTTTAATCGTCTATTTATCCACGACGTTCCATTTCCTGGATTGTTCAGGTGCCGCTGGAAATTCTGCAGTCTGTCCGTCCCCCTTCCTCTGTCTCTGTGTTGGCGTTCTAACCTCCGGCTGATTTGTGAGGACTCTGGTTAACTGCTCCTCAGATCTCTGCAGGGTAAATCCAGACAGCTAGCTAGACTATCTGTCCAATCGGAGTTTTCTGTTGCACGACTAAAACTACTTTTGCACGTACACATGTTCCACCAAAACAAGTTCCTTCCAGAGGCTATTTAGCAGAGGCACCGTGGCTCCGTCCGGCGCTTAGCCCCGCCCCAAGACGACTGTGATTGGTTTAAAGAAATGCCGATAAACCAGAGCACGTTGTTCACCCATCCAGGAATGCTGTGTAGACTAGCCAGACCTTCCTCCTCTGCAGCGCTGTGGAGGAGGGTCTGGCAATGTCAAAGATGGCTGTTCCCATCAGTCACTTAGACACAAAAACAAGGGGAAGTGGGGTCCAGGCTGTAGCAACAGTTACCCATTAACCTTTCCTGTCCAATGCCGTCTGGCTTGATTAAGAGCTGGACCAGTTGCATCCTTCTTCCCCTCTCGATCGCCAGTCTCGTCTCTTTAAACGCAGCTGACACGGCAAATATCAGCGTGTTGAGGGTGAGGCGCATTCGTGTGTGTTGCAGAAGGAGTTTTTCAAGCAATATCCACAAAATGTTTTTTCTCCTTTTATGCACCTGAAAGTAAGATGCGATCTACATCTGAGTATCTTATCTGGAGGAGGAAATCCATATCTCTGCCAGGCGTGGATGACATCTGTAAAGGTTATAGCTCCAAAACTAGAGCTGAAAAGGTCACCCAGCACTCATTGACGCCTGGCAGACAACAAGCTGAAGAGGACTTCGTCCTCTGGAAAGAATAGATAAGCAGCTTTGCTTCCCTCTGCTTAGCCAATGTGCAAAATGGGGACCAATCAGAACGGAGACACAAGAATCGGAGCCACGGTGCCTCTGCTAAACAGCCTCAGGAAGGAACTTGTTTTGGTGGAACATGTGTACGTTCAAAAGTAGTTTTAGTCTTGCAACAGAAAACTCCGATTGGACAGATAGTCTAGCTAGCTGTCTGGATTTACCCTGCAGAGATCTGAGGAGCAGTTAACCAGAGTCCTCACAAATCAGCCAGACAGAGGAAGGTGAGGATCTACACCCTAATATGTTTATTAGTAATCTTCTGCATGTGTGTGTGCTGCTGTGCGTCCCTGTGTGTGTGTGTGTGTAACAAGCATAGTGTGCACGTGCTGTGCACGAGCCTCGGAGCATTTTACTAATGTGATGTTAAAATAACAATGAAATGCTGCGTTATTGACTTTAGACCAGGTTTTTGTTGGTCAACGGTGCCATCACTTCCTGCTGCCTCAAGATAGCAATATGCCCAGAATGCACCTGAACACACCTCCCTGTAAGACCAGCACGCCCAGAATGCACCTGAACACACCTCCCTATAAGACCAGCACGCCCAGAATGCACCTGAACACACCTCCCTGTAAGACCAGCATGCCCAGAATGCACCTGAACACACCTCCCTGTAAGACCAGCACGCCCAGAATGCACCTGAACACACCTCCCCGTAAGACCAGCACGCCCAGAATGCACCTGAACACACCTCCCCGTAAGACCAGCACGCCCAGAATGCACCTGAACGCACCTCCCTGTAAGACCAGCACGCCCAGAATGCACCTGAACGCACCTACCTGTAAGACCAGCACGCCCAGAATGCACCTGAACACACCTCCCTGTAAGACCAGCACGCCCAGAATGCACCTGAACACACCTCCCCGTAAGACCAGCACGCCCAGAATGCACCTGAACGCACCTCCCCGTAAGACCAGCACGCCCAGAATGCACCTGAACACACCTCCCTGTAAGACCAGCACGCCCAGAATGCACCTGAACACACCTCCCTGTAAGACCAGCATGCCCAGAATGCACCTGAACACACCTCCCTGTAAGACCAGCATGCCCAGAATGCACCTGAACACACCTCCCTGTTGTTGTTTGACCCGTCCACCCCCCCGACCGACCTCCCTACGCGGATTTTCCCCCTTTCATGCTACTCGCTACAGCGTAAACTCACCGAAATCGCAAGGTAATGTAAGTCAATGGAGGCCAAACGGCGTTGATAAACACGCTACAAAGCGAGTATGCGTCTCGATAACTTCTTTGTACAGACTGACCTCAGGAAGTGGCGTTAAGTACGACACGCCAATTCTATTGGCATTATTGGCGTGTCGTACTTAACGCCACTTCCTGAGGTCAGTCTGTACAAAGAAGACACGAGCCAGAGAAAGCGGACCTGGAGGGGGGACTTTATCTCAGTTTTTTGTGTTTTCCTGTTTCTGAATCGTCTGTGACAACGCTTCCATCCTAATGTATATCTACGCTGGTTGTGTTCCCTCCTCCCCCCTAAGCCCCCTCCCAAGCCATCTCCCCAACTTATACGGCACACCCCCCATCCGTACGGCGAACCCCCCTACAATAATCTGTTGCAACCTCCAGCAAAACACACCTGTCTTATTATGATTTCAGTTCTCTCAAACTTCCTTTATTTTCCTTTCATTCGTTTTACTCTCCAAAATATCCTGTTTGCTTTTGGTTTAACATGTTTTTTATTTAACCCTCTAACCCTTCTCCATCCAAAACTCCCTCTCCGTTACCCCTCTCCCCCCCTCCACCCTCCGTCTCTCCCCCCTCCACCCTCCGTCTCTCCCTCCACCTCCCTCCCTCCACCTCCCTCCCTCCCTCCGTCCAGTTTAGAGACCGCCAAATCCACTGCCCAGTCCTCCTCCATGCCGTCTCCCGTTGACCTGACCATGAGCTTCACCCAGCCCGCCCCCCCTGCCTCTTCCTCCTCCTCCCCCCTGGCAGCGATGGGCGCCGCTCTGCCCCACGCTCAAATGCTGGGCGCTCCCTACGCCCTCCCCCTCTCCAGCCTCCTGGGAATGAAGTCATTCCCTTACCTGGCACTCTCCACCCCTCCTGCCTCAGCAGCGGCGGCGGCGGCAGCAGGCATCGGAGCGCCCATGTTGCCCGGCTCGATGCAGACGGCGGCTGGCGTTCCCGTTCAGGCTCACGCGGCGGCGGCGGCGGCCCTGGCGTCCTACACGGCCAAGATCTCATCCTCGGCCAACGGGATGAAGAAGCCGGAGAGACAGAAGTTTGCGCCGTACTAACGGTGGCGAGTGAAGGAGTTTGCATCGCTGAGGTAGCTTCTGGGAACCAGGCTGTTTTTGTTTTTTTCAAGATGGACGGGCACTTTTTATTTTCATTCTTTTACACTCTCTCACTTTGGGCTGCTCGATTATTCTGTTTTTGTGATCATTGGGAGCCGAAATCATAATCACGATTTACATTTTGATTTAATTGCACAGCCCTGCTCTCACTTCTCTTTCTTCCTCTACCTCTCCATCTCTTATTCCTTTCTTCTGGCTCAAACATGTCCAAAGGGGGGGGGGGGGGGGGTCATTGGAGCGTGTGTGTGATGTCAGACGTGAAAAGTGCAGCAACAAATAAGGTTTTTCCATGGGTGAAGTCGCACTGAACTTGCCACGATCGGTGCGATAATTGGACCAAAAAGGTGCCAGAACTCTTAATTCAGCAGTTCCATGACATTAACCATTGCACGCGTCTCGGATATATTTATATTCATACGTATATCTCGTAGGGTTGGGTGCCGAAAACCTTCCTACGGCCGCGACGAAGAAGAAGTTGGGAACCGCCGGTCTAAACTCTCCTGTGGAACACAAATTAAACACGGTTAAACAGGTGTTTTCCGGTTTAAATGTTGAGCTTTAAGGATGTTTAAAGGTGATTTCCGACCTTTTTAAATGACTTCGTAAACATCCTGGAACTACCATGAGAACCAACGGTTAAATAAAACCGGTAAAGTGCACCCAGAGACATAAAACTACAGAGTTTGTAGCCACGATATGCTAAATTGTTGCAACAAAATGCTAATTTGTGGCCACGAAATGCAAATTTGTGGCCACGATATGCAAATTTGTGGCCACGATATGCAAATTTGTGGCCACGATATACTAATTTGTTGCCACAAAATGCAAATTTGTGGCCACAATATGCAAATTTGTGGCCACGAAATACTAATTTGTTGCCACAAAATGCTAATTTGTGGCCACAATATACAAATTTTTGGCCACGAAAAACTAATTTGTTGCCACAAAATGCTAATTTGTGGCCACAATATGCAAATTTGTGGCCACAATATGCTAATTTGTGGCCACAATATACTAATTTGTGGCCACGAAATGCTAATTTGTGGCCACGAAATACTAATTTGTTGCAACAAAATGCTAATTTGTGGCCACAAATTAGCATTCCGTGGCCACAATATGCAAATTTGTGGCCACGATATACTAATTAGTGACCTTACGCACGTGTAAATCTTCCTGCTTCTACTGGTGTCCAGGTAATTCATGGGCATGATATTAAAACAAACGCACAAATTTGTATTTTGTTCGCACGTTGCAGTAATGTAATGATGGCGACTGCCAGTTCAGTTTAGCTGAGAGAAGGTGACTGTGAGCCGGGTACAGAGCACCGCGAGTTGCCGTTACGGTTGAGTTTAGCCGACAAAAAGTGACCGTCCTGCCACGACGACGTAGTTCAGACACCAAAACGATTAGTTGAGATTAGGAAAAGATCATGTTTGGGTTAGAATAGCGGTCCCCCTGTGTCCCCACAGCGCGGCTAAAGACGCCCGACTCAAGCCGATGGAAAAACCTTAAGTAGTAGCAGAGCTTCATGTGTTGCTAAATCAGAAACTGCAAAAAAAGAAGCATCATTTCTTCTTTTGTAAACTCATACAAACAGCCATAATTAACTCAGAAAGCTGCTGCTGCTGCTGCTGCTGCTGCCTCACTCTGACTGAAGAGCTGCGTGTGTGACAGCCAGACACTAGGGCTGCAAGGGCTCATGGGTAATAAGAAATGCAACGAGAGAGGGTGTCGAATTTTCACGCTGTTATCTGTCAAAAGCTCCACACGGGGGGAAGAAAATAAATTAAAGAAACAAAATAGGAAGATAAAGGAACAATCACCCCTCCGTCTTTGTTTTCGTGACCTTTTCTACGGATCACGACTCAGCTTTTTCTCTGAGTGTAGATTTAAGAAAAAGTCAGGTGAACACGGCGCGGATGTTACGGACCGAAACGGACCGAAATATCCAACGCCGCGCCGCCGTCTGATCGCTCATGATCCTCCCGACAGGGAGCATTAATTATTCGGCAGCGTGTGGGGATATTTTGGACTTTTCATGTCTCAGCGGGGATTTAAAACGTGCTAAAGTAGACAATCCTGTACAGCAGCTCCCTCGTCATAACTTACAGCTGCTGTGATGCTTTCTGTGATTTTGGCGGCTTGTTTAGCTTTACTTCTGCGTCCAAGCTGCATGTTTCCGTGCAGATATTCAGCGGTTTAATAAACCACTCAGGGTCGCTGACTCCTCTCTCTCTCTCTAATCCCCCTCTCTGGTAGATAAGGTTCTTCTACACAGCCATAACTCAGAAAGTCAGTGCACGGCACGCGGGACGATTTGCATTCCCTTAAGCCTCCTTTTGTATTATAGATTATTTTAGGAAAATCTTGGCAGGACTGTATATAACTTCCTACGGACACAATCCCATGGCTGCTGTTATGTCTCTGTGTGCAGCTTGCACCGTATGTTGACCAGTCGGCTCAACCGTCCTGTTGCCCTCGGGGCAAATTTGACCCGTTTTTAAAGTTTCTAGATCAGAAATTTGCGTTTCTTTCAACCAAATTACCCCCAAAATAACACGGATGGTTCCATAAAACGCTCTTTGCAACTGACATTTAAGGATCAGATCACTGATTTGGGGTGTTTTTATTTCATTTTATAGCATTATCCTGACTATATATGACATATCTGTTATTAGCCATCAACATACGTTCTTTTTTCTAACACAATAATACACAGTTATGTGCGTCAAACTGCGATGGTACGGTGAAAGAAAGAAGAAGAAGTTGGGAACCGCCGGTCTAAACTCTCCTGTGGAACATGGAGATTCAAAAGTTTAAACGCAAATTAAACACGGTTAAACAGGTGTTTTCCGGTTTAAATGTTGAGCTTTAAGGATGTTTAAAGGTGATTTCGGACCTTTTTAAATGACTTCGTAAACATCCTGGAACTACCATGAGAACCAACGGTTAAATAAAACCGGTAAAGTGCACCCAGAGACATAAAACTACAGAGTTTGTGGCCACGATATAGAAATTTGTGGCCACAAAATGCTAATTTGTGGCCACGATATACTAATTTGTGGCCACGAAATACTAATTTGTGGCCACTATATACAAATTTGTGGTCATGATATACTAATTTGTGGCCACTATATACAAATTTGTGGCCACAAAATGCTAATTTGTGGCCACAATATACTAATTTGTGGCCACGATATACTAATTTGTGGTCATGATATACTAATTTGGGGCCACTATATACAAATTTGTGGTCATGATATACTAATTTGTGGCCACTATATACAAATTTGTGGTCATGATATACTAATTTGTGGCCACGATATACTAATTTGTGGCCACGAAATGCTAATTTGTGGCCACGATATAGAAATTTGTGGCCACGAAATGCTAATTTGTGGCCACGATATACTAATTTGTGGCCACGATATACTAATTTGTGGCCACAAAATGCTAATTTGTGGCCACAATATACTAAATCGTGGCCACGATATACTAATTTGTGGCCACGATATACTAATTTGTGGCCACTATATGCAAATTTGTGGCCACAAAATGCTAATTTGTGGCCACAATATACTAATTTGTGGCCACGATATACTAATTTGTGGTCATGATATACTAATTTGGGGCCACTATATACAAATTTGTGGTCATGATATACTAATTTGTGGCCACTATATACAAATTTGTGGTCATGATATACTAATTTGTGGCCACGATATACTAATTTGTGGCCACGAAATGCTAATTTGTGGCCACGATATAGAAATTTGTGGCCACGAAATGCTAATTTGTGGCCACGATATACTAATTTGTGGCCACGATATACTAATTTGTGGCCACGAAATACTAATTTGTGGCCACGATATACAAATTTGTGGCCACGAAATACTAATTTGTGGCCACTATATACAAATTTGTGGCCACGATATACTAATTTGTGGCCACGAAATGCTAATTTGTGGCCACGATATACTAATTTGTGGCCACGAAATGCTAATTTGCGGCCACGATATACAAATTTGTGGTCATGATATACTAATTTGTGGCCACGATATGCAAATTTGTGGCCACAAAATGCTAATTTGTGGCCACTATATAGTAATTTGAGGCCAGGAAATACTAATTTGTGGCCAGGAAATACTAATTTGTGGCCACGATATAGAAATTTGTGGCCACGAAATGCTAATTTGTGGCCACGATATACTAATTTATGGCCACGATGTACTAATTTGTGGCCACGAAATGTTAATTTGTGGCCACAATATACTAATTTGTGGCCACAATATACTAATTTATGGCCACGATATACTAATTTGTGGCCACGATATGCAAATTTGTGGCCACGAAATGTTAATTTGTGGCCACAATATACTAAATCGTGGCCACGATATACTAATTTGTGGCCACGATATACTAATTTGTGGCCACAATATGCAAATTTGTGGCCACGAAATGTTAATTTGTGGCCACAATATACTAATTTATGGCCACGATGTACTAATTTGTGGCCACGAAATGTTAATTTGTGGCCACAATATACTAATTTGTGGCCACAATATACTAATTTATGGCCACGATATACTAATTTGTGGCCACGATATGCAAATTTGTGGCCACGAAATGTTAATTTGTGGCCACAATATACTAAATCGTGGCCACGATATACTAATTTGTGGCCACGATAGACTAATTTGTGGCCACGATATACTAATTACATAAATAAATACATTATACCTATATTGTGGCCATAATGTATTTATATTTCCCTCACCTCATGTCTGGGGCTCCGTATAAAACAACAATAAAGTATCCGAACAACCCCGGCAGCTCTGGAGTGTTTAAGGCTGTCACATCGAGCGTCTCCAATGATCCCACTTTGTTTGACGTTTTTTTTAATCCATGACTTGTTTTTGTATCTCTGCCCTTTTCAGAGCAACTGCTTTCGGGAGTTTCGGAGGGAGTTTGTAGCTACCCTGTAATGATGATGATTTTAAAGGTTATTTGGGCCACAAAGCCTGTAAAAGCCATAGAGACTATTTCCCTTTCCTGTCTGTTTTCCTGCTCTCTCACTTTTTGTCTCTTCCTCTTTATTCTATATTGTATACTCTCGTGTATTTATTGACTAATATGAAATATTCCCTCAGAGAGTTTCTATCACTGGTCACTAACACTGGGCTGAACGACTCGGCTTTTGTGTACACCGATGATGTCGACTTGTATTATATGACTACTTCCTTTCTGCTTCCTGTCTGTTCTTTGCTTTATTTCTAGTATGTGTTGCATAGAGGTTTTGTTTTGTTTTTGTTGAACACACGATAATATGTCTTTTTGCGGTAACAGTCTGTAATTGTTTTTCTCATTTGAAATGTCTTTAAATTATTTTTTAACTTATTAAGAGGAGTATTACATTTTAGAAAAACAGAAAATATCTTTCTTTTCCCAAACATGGCTGCAGGTGAATACTGTTTTATTTTTATTTATTTTTAAGTTGTGTGAACAAAAATGAACTTAAAAAAAAAGATTCATCACTGTAACCGTTAAATGCTAATAATGTTTTTTGTGAGATAGGAGAGTAGTGTTTTCACCTGTGCGCTCTAATTGGACACGTTACCACACACTGTTTCGCAACTCAGCATCCACAGAACTACAATAACAGTAGAAACTACCAACTCAGCATCCACAGAACTACAATAACAGTAGAAACTACCAACTCAGCATCCACAGAACTACAAAAACAGTAGAAACTACCAACCCAGCATCCACAGAACTACAATAACAGTAGAAACTACCAACTCAGCATCCACAGAACTACAATAACAGTAGAAACTACCAACTCAGCATCCACAGAACTACAATAACAGTAGAAACTACCAACTCAGCATCCACAGAACTACAATAACAGTAGAAACTACCAACTCAGCATCCACAGAACTACAATAACAGTAGAAACTACCAACGCAGCATCCACAGAACTACAATAACAGTAGAAACTACCAACTCAGCATCCACAGAACTACAATAACAGTAGAAACTACCAACGCAGCATCCACAGAACTACAATAACAGTAGAAACTACCAACGCAGCATCCACAGAACTACAATAACAGTATAACTACCAACTCAGCATCCACAGAACTACAATAACAGTATAACTACCAACTCAGCATCCACAGAACTACAATAACAGTAGAAACTACCAACTCAGCATCCACAGAACTACAATAACAGTAGAAACTACCAACAGATCCACAGAACTACAATAACAGTAGAAACTACCAACTCAGCATCCACAGAACTACAATAACAGTAGAAACTACCAACAGATCCACAGAACTACAATAACAGTAGAAACTACCAACTCAGCATCCACAGAACAACAATAACAGTAGAAACTACCAACAGATCCACAGAAATACAATAACAGTAGAAACTACCAACTCAGCATCCACAGAACTACAATAACAGTAGAAACTACCAACTCAGCATCCACAGAACTACAATAACACTAGAAACTTCCAACTCAGCATCCACAGAACTACAATAACAGTAGAAACTACCAACTCATCATCCACAGAACTACAATAACAGTAGAAACTACCAACAGATCCACAGAACTACAATAACAGTAGAAACTACCAACTCAGCATCCACAGAACTACAATAACAGTAGAAACTACCAACAGATCCACAGAACTACAATAACAGTAGAAACTACCAACTCAGCATCCACAGAACTACAATAACAGTAGAAACTACCAACTCAGCATCCACAGAACTACAATAACAGTAGAAACTTCCAACTCAGGATCCACAGAACTACAATAACAGTAGAAACTACCAACTCATCATCCACAGAACTACAATAACAGTAGAAACTTCCAACTCAGCATCCACAGAACTACAAAAACAGTAGAAACTACCAACTCAGCATCCACAGAACTACAATAACAGTAGAAACTACCAACACAGCATCCACAGAACTACAATAACAGTAGAAACTACCAACTCAGCATCCATAGAACTACAATAACAGTAGAAACTACCAACTCAGCATCCATAGAACTACAATAACAGTAGAAACTACCAACTCAGCATCCACAGAACTACAATAACAGTAGAAACTTCCAACTCAGCATCCACAGAACTACAATAACAGTAGAAACTACCAACTCAGCATCCATAGAACTACAATAACAGTAGAAACTACCAACTCAGCATCCACAGAACTACAATAACAGTAGAAACTACCAACACAGCATCCACAGAACTACAATAACAGTAGAAACTACCAACTCAGCATCCATAGAACTACAATAACAGTAGAAACTACCAACTCAGCATCCATAGAACTACAATAACAGTAGAAACTACCAACTCAGCATCCACAGAACTACAATAACAGTAGAAACTTCCAACTCAGCATCCACAGAACTACAATAACAGTAGAAACTACCAACTCAGCATCCACAGAACTACAATAACAGTAGAAATCAGTGATTCCCAACCATCGGGTACTTTTACCCTAAAAGCTGTTTCATGCTTCTTACGTTCAGCCAATGCTAACGTTAGTTAGCTAAAAGCTGTTTCATGCTTCTTACGTTCAGCCAACGCTAACGTTAGTTAGCTAAAAGCTGTTTCATGCTTCTTACGTTCAGCCAACGCTAACGTTAGTTAGCTAAAAGCTGTTTCATGCTTCTTACGGTCAGCCAACGCTAACGTTAGTTAGCTAAAAGCTGTTTCATGCTTCTTACGGTCAGCCAACGCTAACGTTAGTTAGCTAAAAGCTGTCTCATGCTTCTTACGTTCAGCCAATGCTAACGTTACGTTCTTACGTTCCTATAGTTTGCCAGAAGTACTGCATTTAACAGTCAGCTTCACTCCAAAGTAGCCTACTGTAGGATTGCTGACCGAACCAACCTTAATATTGACAATCACTATTATATAATGAGTAGCGTTTTACATATGGAACATTATGGAACATGCATTATGAATTGAGGACGGGGTACGTGAGTTAATCCGAAAGAGCTGTGGGGGGGAGGAACTTCATACCCAAAAGATTGGGAACCACTGCCATGTATAATTCATATTTCCTGACATAGATTTAAAGGTGCAACAGGTCTGCACTGCGCTGCTGTCGGCTGCAGCTGTGTTGGACTGAGGCTTGCAGAAAACGATCCGTCACGATTTTATTTTGATTTAATTTGGATGGAGAAATGAGTACAGCGAGGAGATACGGTGAAGTGAAAGTGAAAGCCAGACATGTCAGCATCTTAAGTACTTCCTTAATCGATCAGTAACCCTGTCGAGTCAGCGCTGAGCAGATAAATCGGACAAACTCTGACTTAAATCACCCTTTCCTCTAGATTTAATTAACAGTCCGTCGCTCACACACAATCTAATGGATAGAATCTACATTTTGCAAGTCCTACGAGCCACATACCTACTCTTTAATTCGACCCACGGGAGCGTTTTCTGTCCACATATCTACGCAACGGTCGCAGTTTGGTTCGGTTTGGACACCAAGAACTACTTAGTTAAGTTTATAGAAAGGTGTAAAGGATTAGGGTTGTTCTACGTATTGTGGTTCTGTGGTTCTCAGCGTGTGAGCGTGTGATAGTAGCAACCAACGTTCTTTTGATTTTATTTCAATTTTTTTTCAGACTAAACTGATGCTCAGTTCGGTTAGCTGTCCTTGCCACAGTGTCAGAGACTAATGCTGCATGTTTGCTTGGCCTCCCTAACACACACACACACACACACACACACATATGCACAAACACACACACACACACACGTAAATATACACACAGGGCAGCCAAACGGGTGGCTTCTGGGGCTCTAGCCCCAGATGTTTTTGCAAAAAGCCCAAATCTTTATGGCCGACTTTACTGTCTTTCAGATACTTCATTTTAATGAGATAAAGAAGGTATTGGTATCTATACGAGACTAGACGATCTAAGGAATCCATTACTACCAACCGTGTCATGCTAGCTTTTTGGGAAGGGGGCTAAATAACCCTCCAAACTATGGACTAAATTTTGTCGAGGAAAAAACTGGCATGGCCATTTTCAGAGGGGTCCCCTGACCTCTGACCCCAAGATATCTGAATGAAAATGTGTTGTATTGGTACCCACGAGTCTCCCCTGTACAGACATGCCTGCTTTATGATAACCCCATGCTGTTTCTTCTTGGCAACTATCATGTTTTTTCCCAGATGATGTACAGATTTTTAGGCATTCTATCATCAAATGGCTTGAAAAATAGTGCAAAGCTGCCGTAAATGTGGAAAAGAGAGACTCCCCCTCGGTCTGGGTTGAGCCACGAATGTTTACAAAATCTGGCTCCGCCCCTGCTGCATACACTTCACGATTATGCTGCGTTCCAGGCGACCCGTAACCGGTGTTTTCACCACTTACCCCCCGTGAAAGCGCCCTGGAACGGCAGTCCAACCCGTAACGGCAGTCCAACCCGTAACTTACTACCCGTGAACAGCGAGGAGATACGGTGAAGTGAAAGTGAAAGCCAGACATGTCAGCATCTTAAGTACTTCCTTAATCGATCAGTAACCCTGTCGAGTCAGCGCTGAGCAGATAAATCGGACAAACTCTGACTTAAATCACCCTTTCCTCTAGATTTAATTAACAGTCCGTCGCTCACACACAATCTAATGGATAGAATCTACATTTTGCAAGTCCTACGAGCCACATACCTACTCTTTAATTCGACCCACGGGAGCGTTTTCTGTCCACATATCTACGCAACGGTCGCAGTTTGGTTCGGTTTGGACACCAAGAACTACTTAGTTAAGTTTATAGAAAGGTGTAAAGGATTAGGGTTGTTCTACGTATTGTGGTTCTGTGGTTCTCAGCGTGTGAGCGTGTGATAGTAGCAACCAACGTTCTTTTGATTTTATTTCAATTTTTTTTCAGACTAAACTGATGCTCAGTTCGGTTAGCTGTCCTTGCCACAGTGTCAGAGACTAATGCTGCATGTTTGCTTGGCCTCCCTAACACACACACACACACACACACACACATATGCACAAACACACACACACACACACGTAAATATACACACAGGGCAGCCAAACGGGTGGCTTCTGGGGCTCTAGCCCCAGATGTTTTTGCAAAAAGCCCAAATCTTTATGGCCGACTTTACTGTCTTTCAGATACTTCATTTTAATGAGATAAAGAAGGTATTGGTATCTATACGAGACTAGACGATCTAAGGAATCCATTACTACCAACCGTGTCATGCTAGCTTTTTGGGAAGGGGGCTAAATAACCCTCCAAACTATGGACTAAATTTTGTCGAGGAAAAAACTGGCATGGCCATTTTCAGAGGGGTCCCCTGACCTCTGACCCCAAGATATCTGAATGAAAATGTGTTGTATTGGTACCCACGAGTCTCCCCTGTACAGACATGCCTGCTTTATGATAACCCCATGCTGTTTCTTCTTGGCAACTATCATGTTTTTTCCCAGATGATGTACAGATTTTTAGGCATTCTATCATCAAATGGCTTGAAAAATAGTGCAAAGCTGCCGTAAATGTGGAAAAGAGAGACTCCCCCTCGGTCTGGGTTGAGCCACGAATGTTTACAAAATCTGGCTCCGCCCCTGCTGCATACACTTCACGATTATGCTGCGTTCCAGGCGACCCGTAACCGGTGTTTTCACCACTTTCCCCCCCGTGAAAGCGCCCTGGAACGGCAGTCCAACCCGTAACGGCAGTCCAACCCGTAACTTACTACCCGTGAACTCGTACCAGATCGTTGTTCTCCCAGTTACAGTTGTTGACGTCACACACACGTAAACAACAATGGCGCCCCCCTGTTGATGCTGTACAGACGGCGGTGATTAATGGTGAGAAATAGAAATAATTAGGCAACGTAAAGTAATTCCGCACATTGTAATCAAAACAATACACATACGATTGTGTACTACTACAGGTTATGTTTATTAAATGAAGCCCAAAATATGTTGCTGACTAGAAATCACTAGTATCAGCTAGCGCTAGCTAACGTCAACGTTAGGCAGCCGCTTGCTAACGTCAACGTTAGGCAGCCGCTAGCTAACGTCAATGTTAGGTAGCCGCTGGCTAACGTTAGTGTTAGGTAGCCGCTAGCTAACGTCAACGTTAGGTAGCCGCTAGCTAACGTTAGTGTTAGGTAGCCGCTAGCTAACATCAACGTTAGGTAGCCGCTGGCTAACGTTAGTGTTAGGTAGCCGCTAGCTAACGTCAACGTCAGGTAGCCGCTGGCTAACGTTAGTGTTAGGTAGCCGCTAGCTAACGTCAATGTTAGGTAGCCACTAGCTAACGTTAGTGTTAGGTAGCCGCTTGCTAACGTCAACGTCAGGTAGCCGCTGGCTAACGTTAGTGTTAGGTAGCCGCTAGCTAATGTCAATGTTAGGTAGCCGCTAGCTAACGTTAGTGTTAGGTAGCCGCTAGCTAATGTCAATGTTAGGTAGCCGCTAGCTAACGTTAGTGTTAGGTAGCCGCTAGCTAATGTCAAAGTTAGGTAGCCGCTTGCTAACGTCAACGTTAGGCAACCGCTAGCTAACGTCAACGTTAGGCAGCCGCTAGCTAACATTAGTGTTAGGTAGCCGCTAGCTAATGTCAACATTAGGTAGCCGCTAGCTAACACTAGTGTTAGGTAGCCTTACCTGAATCCTGCCAAAGGCACAAAGTTTAGCTCGCCAGCTCGTGACTTTGCCTGGAACGCTACCGAGTCGTGAGTCGTGACTTAAAGTCGTAACTTACGGGCTAAAAATTGTGTCTGGAACGCAGCATTAGTTTAACACACATTTACGGACACAACCGACTGACCTGTAAACAGACATAAACACACACACACACAGAGACAGAGACAGAGACAGGCCTCGGTCTTTGCACTGACTGCGTGAACTCAAAGCAATACAAACAGCCGGGTGAGTAGCTACACATTGGCAGGCGAATATACTACATGTGTGTACTTTTCAACTGTAACAAATGCATTCATATTTAACTTGATGGGTTGTCGATGCATAGAGTCCCCCTGTTCCTTTTGTTTGTTTTTAAAAAAAAAAATAATGATGATAATGTGGTATATTTAACAAGCTCACTTATTTTTATAAAGTCAGATAACCTCGCTGATGAACTGAACTGAACTGTGGACACCGTGTTTAATCATTCTCGCCACGCTCACACTTGTTGTTCGTCCATTTCTCTCGTTTCTCGTCCACGTGTCCTTCGTCCATTTTGCATGAGTCTGACTTGAATTGATGTCTATGCAAAAACATCTCTGTGTGGTTCAGCTCCGGCTGTTCTGGTGCGTGTGAAGTGCAGCTGAAATTAAATTAAAGGGCTACTGTGGACTAACGGGTCTGACTCGCAACGCATCTGCCCTGAAGATCAACTCATACCAAGCCCAAACTCCGTACTTATGTTTACCTGAATTACACGTCTAGCCAGACCAGCGTATCGAACGCTGAGAATCGCTGACCAAGCGTCAGTATTTGACGAGTTGGGGGTGAGAACGAGTTGAAATATAGAACTCTAAATACTGAATAGTACTCCCTAAAGGGACACTTTGTACCTGAACAAGTTAAAGAATATTTTCAGCGGAGTGAAAACGGTAAAATGACTTTTCCACAAAACCGCGAAGGACTTCCAATGAAATGTAAAATGACTGTCAAAGGAGTCTCGTGGCTTTGACGCGAGCAAAGAACGGCATATTCACTCTGAAAAGAACCGGCTGAACTAAAAATGAATAGCAACGTTAACAGGACCTGGGACTTACTGTGACGGTTACAAAGAACAGCCTTGTTGTTAAATTATGAAGCAGGCACTCGCTGCTATTGAGGAACAAATGAACTCAACCTCTGGTCTGATTTTTAACAAAAAAATAAACACATTTTATAAGCTGTGCTCTCTGTGCAGAATGTTCTTATTAACAGTAGATTCCTAATTTTTTTTTTTTGTAAATGGCAGACTGCGCTCTCATTCATGTTGAAGTCCTTCACAGAAGTCCTTCAAAGTTTATAAAATAAATAATAAAGTAGCCTATAAATGATCACGTTTTTGGCCAATTTCATAACTTATTACCGCTAATTTTCCACTTCTTTATGGAATTGATGGTGAATAAATCTCTTTTACATGAAATTACGCTTAATTATTGAGTAAAATAAGCAGCAATTAGGAATTATCTCAAGAGAAATCTCAATCATTCCCAATCTATCAGAGACGGAGAGCGTAGGTATATGTAAGGAGATAACATAGGCACAGGCTAATTACTGCTAACTAAAATGCTAGTTAACATTAGTAACTAACCTAAACAGCTGATGTAAGTCCAAACTGCCTGCGAGCTTCTCCTGTACTGTACGGTAATTCCTCTACTATGAGACAGTAAGTCTCGTGGTTATGACCCAACCGTTAGCCTATTTTTATAACAACGTCTGCTACGGAGCCATAACGTGAGGTACAAGGTAACGGAGCCTTTTATACATCGTCGTGTTTCTTTAGAAATAAACAACGGACAAATAAAGTCTTTAAACGCTTCAGATGTAAAGTTATTGGCTGTCAAAGTGACGCCAAAATGAATGGCAGTCAATGGGATGCTAATGGCGGGTGATGGCTTGTTAGCATCAACATGGCGCCATAGGAGCTTCACTCTGAGGCGGTAGGCTTGCCCCCCCTGGCCAATAGTAGTGTGTGAAGGGCGGGTCTTGGCGTGGCCATAGTAGGATTCGTAAATTCGCTACCAGGACGTTTGGCGCCTTACTTCCTGCTTTGCTCCCGTCAGAACTACTACGGCCACTAGAGGGCGCCGCCGCTAGAAGCATAAACATGACACGTTATTGCTGCTTGAACAAACGACCTATGGGAGCGTTTTTTAGGGGAGGAAAGTCTCGGTAAAATATAAGTCCAAGACCGCTCTTCTGGGTAAATGCGTTGCCAGAATCAGACCCTCGGGACAGTGCATGAAGGTTTCAGCAACAATATACAAGACTTTATTATATGAACATAAGAAGGAATTTACTATAAAATGAAGCCCTCATTCCAAGTTGTACTACGAATACACACACACACACAGCTTGTACGGCAAACATATGTATACGAATACACCAAAACACATTCACTCTAAACCATTATGCTGAACAACAATGACCACGGTTATATTGTATTGCACTTCAATCCATTAGGACAAGATGATCTTCTCTTCTGAGTATGACCTCATACTTCCATCTTTGTGTTTTAATTTCTCCCTTTCACCTGAGACGGTGGGGAGCTTTTTGCTCTTTGTATATCAGCCTGATGTGTTTGTGATTATCTGTTTTCTTTCCATTCATGACATGTTCTAATTAAATAAAAACCCACACTGAAAATAAACTCTGGGCTGATTTGTGTTTTATCTCTCTATATCTCTATATAGCGGGGTCAGCCCTATGTTCCCACATTTCTAAGATTTTTCTTAAAGATCCCATATTCTGCTCATTTTCTGGTCCATAATTGTATTTTAAGGTTGTACCAGAATATGTTTACATGGTTTAATATATTTTTGTTGCTGCAGCTCCTCTTTTCACCTTGTATTCAGGTCTCTGTTTTAGCTACAGAGTGAATCATCTTTCCTTCTGTACTATCTTTGATTCCACTCTGCACATGCTCAGTAGCTCAGATGGTAGATCATGTCAGTTAGCTCCACAGACAGTAAAAGAAAGGTTGTTTCTCCAACTTTGGTCAGTTACAAGGCAGGATTAGCCGGGAGACTTCTTCTAAAGGAGGGCGCACATGGAAGTACTTCTTCTGGAGATTATGGTGAACTTGTGTGTGTTGTAGCAGTGCTTTGCCATTGAGAACGAGCTAGCATGCTAACGCTAGCGCTAGCATGCTAATGGTTGCGGTTAGCCCGTCGTTTCGGCTAGTTACGTAACAAGCCGTGCAGATTTTGACCAGCTCACCCAGAGACTGAAGGCAGGAATCATTCAGAAACCGTATCCCACTCAGAACAACATGGATGGATTTTTTTCCAAGTCTGTATGTGTGTGTGGAAGCACCAGAGACACAAAATAACACCCCAAATCCCAGAAAAAGTGATTTATTTCATAATATGGGCACTTCAAAATTAGGCCCTATGTTAGGGTTACACTCCATCTGTAGTCCATTGCTACTGGATACTAGGTTGGGTGTAATTGGGTACCAAATTGGGAGAAAGGGGGATAAAATCTGATACAAATTTATGAAAAAGGAAAGGGCCTAATTTTGAAAAGAATCTTAGAAATGTGAGGAAATAGCGCTGTGGGAACGTGTGTGTGTGTGTGTGTGTGTGTGTGTGTGTGTGTGTGTGTGTGTGTGTGTGTGTGTGTGTGTGTGTGTGTATGTGTGTCTCACTTATAGGCTACCTTCAGGGACAAATTTCACACTGAAGATCAGCTAATTGGGGACAAAAGCCGTCAGATTTTTGGCTCAGTGTTTAAGGTTAGTGTTCGTCTGCAGGAAACAAATGCAAGTCTAATAAGTATATTTTGATGCTAATACCTTTGTACTTTTACCTGAGTTAGAGTTTGAATGCAGGTCCTTTCATAGTAACTGAGGATTTTATTTTGAAGTATTGTTTAAAGGAATACTTCACCTGCTAAATGAGAACTGCAGCCTCTACAAAAAAAAAAATTATTTCGTGCAAAGTGTGTAGTTGTGTCTCCGTGTCCAGTCGTAGAGCTGTGGGAACATAGAGCTGTGGGAACATAGAGCTGTGGGAACATAGAGCTGTGGGAACATAGGGCTGTGGGAACATAGGGCTGTGGGAACATAGAGCTGTAGGAACATAGAGCTGTGGGAACATAGGGCTGTGGGAACATAGGGCTGTGGGAACATAGGGCTGTGGGAACATAGAGCTGTAGGAACATAGAGCTGTGGGAACATAGGGCTGTGGGAACATAGAGCTGTGGGAACATAGGGCTGTGGGAACATAGAGCTGTGGGAACATAGAGCTGTAGGAACATAGAGCTGTGGGAACATAGGGCTGTGGGAACATAGGGCTGTGGGAACATAGGGCTGTGGGAACATAGGACTGTGGGAACATAGGGCTGTGGGAACATAGGGCTGTGGGAACAT
>CM042428.1:42327965-42330465 GCA_023631565.1 Gymnocephalus cernua | reverse complement strand
TGTGTGTGTGTGTGTGTGTGTGTGTGTGTGTGTGTGTGTGTGTGTGTAGGGGAGGGGATCAGCTGGGCTTAGGGTTGGTTTCCTCTTAGCTGTGTATTTATTTTCATTATCTGAAGTTCAGGACGGTTGATGTAAAACTTTTTCTTTAAAGAGCTTTTTAAATTGCTCTGAATGCACGCTCACACACACATGCACACACACGCACACACACGCACACACACACAGACACACACACATGCACACACACACACACACACACACACACATACACATATACATATATATGATATTTATATATACATATGTATAAGAGTTTGTCTCCCTCCATCTTGCCATCTGTACTATGTTGTCTTGTCATAATATGTGTCACCACTAGGGGAAGTGCAATTTTAATTTCGTTGTTATTAGGGTATGGTTTGTTTGGTGCTAAATCGGTACTTTTAAAACGGTGCCGGTGCCTAAACGGTGCCTGAACCGATACTTTTTAATAAAGTTTTTAAAAAAATAAGAAGAAACAAGAAGGATAGGCCGACTAAACAACAGCCGGTGACATTTAAGATTAACACATTGTTTATTACTAAGGCCATATGGTCAAAATTAAATGATTTAATGGTAATGTAATAACTATAACTTGTAATAAACAATAACTTATTTCACCAGTAAAATGCTGTTGAACAACAAAAACAACCACCAGATGGGAAAAGGGGTATTTTACAATAACTTTGAATGCACCGCGAGGCTGTAGGTTACCAGTTTCAGTGAATGCACCGCGAGGCTGTAGGTTACCAGTTTCAGTGAATGCACCGCGAGGCTGTAGGTTACCAGTTTCAGTGAACGCACCGCGAGGCTGTATGTTACCAGTTTCAGTGAACGCACCGCGAGGCTGTAGGTTACCAGTTTCAGTGAATGCACCGCGAGGCTGTAGGTTACCAGTTTCAGTGAACGCACCGTCTGTGTGTTTCCGACGTCGGCAGCTGCTGCGCTGCAGAGCAGACTGTTGATATACAGTCACACTTTACACTGTTTAACGTCACCTGTCGGCATGGTAACCGTGTTTAATCACGCTGCTAGCTAAAGCTAGGCTAACGTTACCTGCTGTCCAGTGTAGCGGAAAGTCAGGCACTGAAATGTTCGTTCTCATTCGGTCTCGTTACTACCGTTTACGTCGGAACCGGGGACCTACTGGCACCGAGTTTCGGTACCCAACCCTAGTTGTTTAATGCAATGACAATAAAGGCATTCTATTCTATTCTATTCTATTCTATTCTATTCTAGTCTATTCTATTCTATTATGTTCTATTCTATTCTATTCTATTATGTTCTATTCTATTCTAGTCTATTCTATTCTATTCTATTCTATTATGTTCTATTCTATTCTAGTCTATTCTATTATGTTCTATTCTATTCTATTCTATTATGTTCTATTCTAGTCTATTCTATTCTAGTCTATTCTATTCTAGTCTATTCTATTCTGTTCTGTTATATTCTATTCTATTCTATTCTAGTCTATTCTATTCTATTCTATTCTATTCTAGTCTATTCTATTCTATTCTAGTCTATTCTATTCTATTCTGTTATATTCTGTTATATTCTGTTCTATTCTATTCTATTCTAGTCTATTCTATTCTATTCTATTCTATTCTATTCTAGTCTATTCTAGTCTATTCTATTCTATTCTATTCTAGTCTATTCTATTCTATTCTATTCTAGTCTATTCTATTCTATTCTATTCTAGTCTATTCTATTCTATTATGTTCTGTTCTGTTCTATTCTATTCTGTTATATTCTGTTATATTCTGTTCTATTCTAGTCTATTCTATTCTATTCTAGTCTATTCTATTCTAGTCTATTCTATTCTGTTCTGTTATATTCTATTCTATTCTAGTCTATTCTATTCTAGTCTATTCTAGTCTATTCTATTCTAGTCTATTCTATTCTGTTCTGTTATATTCTATTCTATTCTATTCTAGTCTATTCTATTCTATTCTATTCTATTCTATTCTATTCTATTCTGTTCTGTTATATTCTATTCTATTCTAGTCTATTCTATTCTATTCTATTCTATTCTATTCTAGTCTATTCTAGTCTATTCTGTTCTGTAACTTGGCATTTGTATACAAAAGCAAATGTACAATGACTGAGGAAGTGATATAAGGACCTTCCCCCCCTGCTGGGTTTATGTGTGTGACCTTAGTACTGAGACCTTTTCAACATGAAGACATCATAGGCAGCAGCACCCTCTGATGTCATCGTCTCCATCTCTCCTCCTCCACTCCTTCCACCGCGACCGCCACCGTCATGACCTCCGGCTGGTTAACTGCTCCTCAGATCTCTGCAGGGTAAATCCAGACAGCTAGCTAGACTATCTGTCCAATCGGAGGTTTCTCAGTACGTTTCTCACGTACACATGTTCCACCAAAACAAGTTCCTTCCAGAGGCTATTTAGCAGAGGCACCGTGGCTCCGTCCGGAGCTCAGCACCGCCCAAGACGATTGTGATT
>CM042428.1:42320465-42322965 GCA_023631565.1 Gymnocephalus cernua | reverse complement strand
CAAGCCACCATTTGTCCGGCCAATCGGTGGGAGCCAATTAAGTCTCAAGCCTCTGTACAAACAGGCTGATTGTCTGCAGCCCAGGGCAGCTGCCAGACCAGGTTGTGTCCTAACAAGTGAACTGTGTGAAGAAGTGGGCCAGGACTAAGATAATAACTGACGAACCTGCTCTAGCACTTAACATATTGTTGTAAATAGTCACATTAGGAACAGGTGCTGTGAGTATTGTGTTTTGTGTTTTTGCAGTATTTAAGTTAGAGGAACCTTTTTGTTTGTTAGAGTGTAGAAGTAGTCTTCCCTTTTGGAGATCTCTTTTTGTTATATTTAGTTTTTGCTTTCCGCAGCACCCATCGGCCATCTTTTTCTGTTAATGTTCATTTTGCCTTTATTTCCAAATAAATACCCTTTCAAATACCAATTACACCTGGTTTTATGTCTATGTCCTGATACCCCTAGATACAGGACGTAACAGTATAGTATGTCGAAAAAAACTGAAAAAAGTCATAGTATAGTATGTCGAAAAAAGTAAAAAAGAAATACATAGTATAGTATGTCAAAAAAAGTGGAAAAACAGTAATTGTATAGTATGTATAAAAAGGTCATAAAAAGTCATAGTATAGTATGTCAAAAAATGGAAAAACAGTAATTGTATAGTATGTATAAAAAAATAAATGTCATAAAAAGTCATAGTATAGTATGTGGAAAAAGTTAAAAAAGACAGTATAGTATGTCGAAATAAGTAAATAAAAAGACATACTATAGTATGTTGAAAAAATTCATAAAATTCGTAATATAGTATGTCTAAAAAAGTAAAAAAATACATAGTATAGTATGTCAAAAAAGTGGAAAACAGTAATGTATAGTATGTATAAAAAGTCATAGTATAGTATGTCGAAAAAAATTGAAAAAAAGTGGGAAAAAGTCATAGTATAGTATGTATAAAAAGTCATAAAAGTCATAGTATAATATGTCGAAAAAATCACATAAAAGTCATAGTATAGTATGTGGAAAAAAGTGGGACAAATATTAATTGTATAGTATGTAAAAAAAAAAGTCATAGTATAGTATTTCGAAAAAAAGTTGTATACTATGACTTTTTAAAGACTTTTTAAAGACTATTTTTTCAACATACTATACAATGACAGTCTTGTGACTTCTGTGCTTCTCTTCATAGTCTTCAGGTTCATTTACCAACCCTCATAGAGCTTGGACCAGCTCTTAGCTCTGCTGTGATTGGTCTAGACTGCAGTGGGACTTCCCTTGACCCACTGATCTCCTCTCCTCTCTTTCCATCTGTATATATCTTGTTACTAACTTAGCTCCGCATAAGGACTTATTCCCCGGAGTCCTTAGCCTTGCGCTTTTCCTTGGATCGGAGTGGTCCTGTTCAACGTCCTGCTGCTACACCCGACTACGTCCTGCTACGCCCTGCTATATCTGTGTTTCTGTAGTTCTGCATATATCTGTATCTGTCTCTAGTTCTGCATATATCTGTATCTGTCTCTAGTTCTGTATGTATCTGTCTCTGTCTCTAGTTCTGTATATATCTGTATCTGTCTCTAGTTCTGCATATATCTGTATCTGTCTCTAGTTCTGCATATATCTGTATCTATCTCTAGTTCTGCATATATCTGTATCTGTCTCTAGTTCTGCATATATCTGTATCTGTCTCTAGTTCTGCATATATCTGTATCTGTCTCTAGTTCTGCATATATCTGTATCTGTCTCTAGTTCTGCATATATCTGTATCTGTCTCTAGTTCTGCATATATCTGTATCTGTCTCTAGTTCTGCATATATCTGTATCTGTCTCTAGTTCTGTATATATCTGTATCTGTCTCTCTAGTTCTGTATATATCTGTATCTGTCTCTCTAGTTCTGCATATATCTGTATCTGTCTCTAGTTCTGCATATATATGTATCTGTCTCTAGTTCTGCATATATATGTATCTGTCTCTAGTTCTGTATATATCTGTATCTGTCTCTCTAGTTCTGTATATATCTGTATCTGTCTCTGTAGTTCTGTATATATCTGTATCTGTCTCTCTAGTTCTGCATATATCTGTATCTGTCTCTAGTTCTGTATATATCTGTATCTGTCTCTGTAGTTCTGTATAGAATAGAATAGAATAGAATAAATCTTTATTGTCCACCAGGGTGGAAATGTGTCTTTGGCTCACCAACATACAGGACAAATAAACATACAGACACTTGTCTCAGACATAAGTATACAAAAAAACTTTACTTATTTAAAGCTAATGTACTTGCACTTACTACTTTACAGTTGAAAGCACTTAATTGTAAGTCGCTTTGGATAAAAGCATCAGCTAAATGACATGTAATGTAATGTAATGACATGTAATGTAATGTAATGACATGTAATGTAATGACATGTAATGTAATGACATGTAATGTAATGACATGTAATGACATGTAATGACATGTAATGACATGTAATGACATGTAATGTAATGTAATGACATGTAATGTAATGTAATGAC
>CM042428.1:42247965-42310465 GCA_023631565.1 Gymnocephalus cernua | reverse complement strand
TGTGTGTGACTTTAAGTCAGTCTGTCGTAATAATCAATTAGTGTCACTAACGATCACAATGACCATGTGCTCCTCGTCCAGATTACCCACAGTCCTCTTGGCGGCCTGCAGGTACTGCTGCGAGAACACGCCGGGCGGGAACGCGTACAGCATCGCCCCGGGCCCGCCCTCTTTCGCGGCAGGCAGACTCACGACTCCCGCCGCCTCCTTGTTCCGCAGGTAGGTCACCAGATGGCGAAGCAACCGCGCCTGCAGTCCCGTCTCGATGGCGTGCGCCTGGCGGTCCACGGGCCCCTGCAGCGCCAACAGGATGGCGAACCCGTCGGGGCGTCCGAGTTTAATGCGCCGCGTCACCTCGTCGAGCCGCGTCTGGTCCATGCGGAGGCGCTGGGCGATCTTCAGCTGGCCCGGCCGGTTCTGGCTCTGCGGCTTCAGCGTGTCGCGCATCACGGCGTTGAAGAACGCGGCGCCGCCCTCCAGCATGTACAGCTCCGTGGGGAAGCTGCTGTTCTTCAGGGCGAAGAAGCCGTGCCACGTTTTGGGCAGCGACGCCTGGGCGAACTCCGACAGCGTGCCGGGAGGGGAAGAGGAGGTGTGCGTGGTGGCGTCCGTGTGGGTGGCGGTGGCGGCGGCGGGAGAGACGGCCGCGATTATCTCGCTGCTGCCACGATGGGGATGGTGATGGTTGTTGAGGTGATCGCTGGATCTTTTGCTGTGGTGGCGGCCGGACGGCGGGTCCTCGTCGGCGGCGGCCGGGGAGTGGTCTCTCGGCTCCGTGGTGGAGTCCGGCGCTCGAACTTGCGCCCGGTCGGGGCTCGCGTCCGGGGAAACGGGCCCCCGAGCACGCGCCCTCCCCCTCTCTTTCTCTCTCTCCTTCTCCCTCTCCCTGTCCTCCGTCGGCCGGTCGACGGACAGACTCCGCCTCCGGTTCCTCCGCTCCTCCCGCTCTTTCAGCCACCTCTCCCGGCTGCGGCTGCGGCTCCTCGCCGTTCTCCCGCTCCGCCCGAACGCCTCCACGCCGCCCCCGGCTCTCCTCTCCAGGCTGCGGGTGGGGCTGCTGGGAAAGTCTCTCTCCAGCAGCAGCGCCCGCTCTCTCTCCCTCGCCGAGACGAGGCTGTAGGAGGTCGCCGGCAGCGGCGGCGCCGGCGAGCGGTCCCTGGCTCCTCGCAGCTCCCGCTCCAGGCTGCGATGACGGCTGTAAGCGTCCCCGAGAACGTCGTAGTGGGACGGGGCCGCGACAGGCGGCTGGTATCCGGGGGGAAACGGTCGAGAGGGGCTCTCCTCGACTTTGGCGAAGTCGACCCTTAAACGCCGCTCCGCGCCGCCCAACGGGAAGCCCCTCATCTGGCCGCAGGCGGCTTGGGCGGCGTCCAAACTCTCATACTGAATGTAAGCGAAGCTGTCCCCCTTACCGTAGTCGATACTCCGTATGCTCCCAAAGCGGTCAAACTCCCTGGCGAGGGCGGCGAGGGAGTTCCCGGGCCCGAGACCGCCCACCCACAGCCGCGTGGTCGGGTTAGCTTTCCCGTAGCCGATCTTTATCGGGTTGCCGCCCATGAGGCGCCCCTGCATGGCCACTTTGGCCCGGTGCGCCATGTCCAGGTTCTGAAACTTCACGAAAGCGTACGCGCCACCCTGACCGCGGGCGGGACGCTTAATCACGACGTCCTCGATGACGCCGTACTTGTCGAAGCCCCTCCTCAGCTCCGCCTCCGTGACGTTACCGTCCAAGTTTCCAATGAAAAGGTTGCTGGTCGCCCTCTGGTCGTCCTCGGGCTTTAGATCCTCCACCACGGGCATCGCTGGGATGCCGTAGGGCCGGCCCCTCTCGTCCAACATCCCATAATAATCCAGCAGCCTCTCCCTCTCTCTGCTGAGCCCCAGGGTCTCCAGGGCGTAATGTCTGGCTCTGATGTCCCGGATGTTGCTCGCGCCCGGGCCGGGCGGCGAGATGGAACGCTGACGGTAGGGGAAGGGCGCGTGCAGCGGCAGATATCCCGCGTCAGGCGGCGTGACGCTGCGCCTTCTGACGTACATGGGTTCGATTTTCAACTGCCGCTCGCCGAGCACTAACCTGGCGGAGGATTTGGCGCGCCGGGCTTCTTTCGCGTCCTCCGGGTGACGGAAATTCACGTAGGCGATGCGTCCCAGCTCCGGCGTGTGCGACAGCTTCACGCTGACGTCCCCGAACTTTTTGAACTCGTGAAACAGCGCGTCCTCCACGTCCTCGTCCGAGACCTGCGAGCCGAGGTTGCTGATGAGCAGCGTTTTGTACTCCAGTGTTCCCGGTCGGGCGGCGGGGAGCTCTGCCGCGGCCGCGGTGGTGCGCAGCGGCGGGCGGCCGAGGAGGCTGAGCTCGTGCCGGTGGTGGAGCTCCAGGGCAGCGGCCGCGCGCTCGTCTCTGAGCCTCGGCTTCTCTCTCTCCCGGCTGCGGCTGCGGCGGTGATACCCCCGGCTCTCCGCCAGCAGCAGAGCCAGCGGCGGCGGCGGCAGCTCCTCTCTCCGTCCGCTCTCTCGTTCCCTTTCCCGTATCCGTTTAGCGACGGCCCTGGACGGACTAGCCTCTCTCCCGGCCTGCCTCTTCATCTTCAACGGATGATGGAGCTCAAACTTTTCCGTGCCTGCAACGGGAATCCGGCTCGCGGAGAGATTTCCAGGGGTGTTAGCAAAAACAGCGAGGCAGACGACGGCTTCGACGAAGACACCCAACCGCTCAAGACGCTGAATACTTGCATATATATCGAAATAAAAGCATAAACTCGTTTAAAAACATGTCAGCCGGAGGAGGATCTGCACCTACGCCGCCATCTTGGACAATAGGAATGTGCGCTCTCGCTAAAAGGGGGCGGATACTGCGTGCCGCGTCATCGGCGGACGTCATGACGTAACACGCTTTATTTTGGACCTCAATCAAGTCAAGGACATGAAAAAAAAAAGTTTTATGAACATGACAAATTTGGAATATATTGTTAACTTATTGGTTTTATCTGACAAAACGTACTTTGCATGAGTGCAAAACAACAAATGTTACCCCCAATTTCACATATATATATATATATATAAAATTTTAAGTGGAACCAGAAGCCATTTAAAGACAAGAGATTGAAAGTACAGAAGTCATGTTTTTATTTTGTGTGTGTGTGTGTGTGTGTGTGTGTGTGTGTGTGTGTGTATATTACTGTGTGTGTGTGTGTGTATGTGTGTTGTTGTGTGTGTGTTACTGTGTGTGTGTGTGTGTGTGTGTGTTACTGTGTGTGTGTGTGTGTGTGTGTGTGTTACAGTGTGTGTGTGTGTGTTACTGTGTGTGTGTGTGTGTGTGTGTGTTACTGTGTGTGTGTGTGTGTGTGTGTGTTAATGTGTGTGTGTGTGTGTGTACAGAAAATTAATTTCTAACTTTCCGTATATTCATTCGGTGTTATTTGGAATCAGTTTTTGGACTGATTTGATTGACTAAGAACACACGTCAGCGTTACCCTCGGCTCCTAACGGACACGTTACAGCAAATCACACGCTCTGCTCCACGCCGCCGCCTTCATGTTTTAATGAAAAAGTAGAACAGCACAGTCGTAACAAATGACTTCACATGAGAAGGTCAACGTGAAACACAACAGAATATTATAAGTCATCACACACCTTTTCATCATGTTTCTTTTTTTACGTAAACAGTTTGCTTCCGTCAAACAATAAAATATGTATATATAACATATCTATATATAACATGTGTATATAACATGTGTATATAACATGTATATATATAACATCTATATATAACATGTGTATATAACATGTGTATATAATATGTATATATAACATATCTATATATAACATGTGTATATAACATATGTGTATATAACATATCTATATATATATATATATAACATATGTATATATATATATATATATATAAAACATCTATATATAACATGTATATATAACATATCTATATATATATATATATATATATATATATAACATATGTATATATATATAACATATCTATATATAACATGTATATATAACATATCTATATATATAACATATGTATATATATATAACATATCTATATATAACATGTATATATAACATATCTATATATATAACATATGTATATATATAATGTATATATAACATGTATATATAACATATCTATATATAACATGTATATATAACATATCTCACTAAAAGGGGGGCGGAGACTGCGTGCCGCGTCATCGGCGGACGTCATGACGTCAAATCGTGAAAGCGGCATTTTGAACATAAGTTCACCCCCCCGGTCAATTTTCCTATTTGTATTTTACATTTTCCAACAATCCTTTAATCCTACTCCTGATTGGCTAGAACTGCAAGATTAATAGATTACAATCTGAGTTTTCTGTTGTACGACTAAAACTACTTTTGAAAGTACACACGTTCCACCAAAACAAGTTCCTTCCAGAGGCTATTTTGCAGAGGCACCGTGGATAATAAATCAGTATTTTGCCGCCTTGTTGCAACGTTCACTTACATCATCGCTGGTGCGTCAGTCAGATCAAAACAAAGACCCAAAACAAAGCCGGGAAACAACAATCACTTAGTAGAAAAAAATGAAAAAACGTAACGGCCTAAATAAATATCTTACCTACAGTAAATACGTTACTTTACCGACAGAAGTGCTGCAACAATCTTTGACATTGATCTGCTGTAACCGACAGAAAGAGCAAAAACTCTTTGAGATCTTTCTGTTTAACCGGAAACAGCTCTGAAGTCGCTAACGCTAAACCCACCAGACTCCATGTAAATAATCAGGACTTTTAGCGTGTATAGAGCCAGACTCCATGTAAATAATCAGGACTTTTAGCGTGTATAGAGCCAGACTCCATGTAAATAATCAGGACTTTTAGCGTGTATAGAGCCAGACTCCATGTAAATAATCACTACTTTTAGCGTGTATAGAGCCAGACTCCATGTAAATAATCACTACTTTTGGCGTGTATAGAGCCAGACTCCATGTAAATAATCACTACTTTTGGCGTTTATAGAGCCAGACTCCATGTAAATAATCACTACTTTTGGCGTGTATAGAGCCAGACTCCATGTAAATAATCACTACTTTTGGCGTGTATAGAGCCAGACTCCATGTAAATAATCACTACTTTTGGCGTGTATAGAGCCAGACTCCATGTAAATAATCACTACTTTTGGCGTTTATAGAGCCAGACTCCATGTAAATAATCACTACTTTTGGCGTGTATAGAGCCAGACTCCATGTAAATAATCACTACTTTTGGCGTGTATAGAGCCAGACTCCATGTAAATAATCACTACTTTTGGCGTGTATAGAGCCAGACTCCATGTAAATAATCACTACTTTTAGCGTGTATAGAGCCAGACTCCATGTAAATAATCACTACTTTTGGCGTGTATAGAGCCAGACTCCATGTAAATAATCACTACTTTTGGCGTGTATAGAGCCAGACTCCATGTAAATAATCAGGACTTTTAGCGTGTATAGAGCCAGACTCCATGTAAATAATCAGGACTTTTAGCGTGTACAGAGGCAACACATTTTCACATGTAAATCTGTAAACTGTGTGTTTATTTCAACCGCAACTAGAGTTGTGATGGTTGGAAAAGTGGAAAAACGACCCAAAACAGCTTTTCATAGTTTTATTTTGTTTCTGTCCACTTTGAATAAAGTGTATTTTACGATGCTAAAATGATGTTTATTTACATGGAGTCTGGTGGGTTTAGCGAATGCAATTTCAAGGATGTTTCATATTGTCACATTTGACCCGAGGACAACAGGAGGGTTAATATCTGATTATTTATCGTGATATTCAACACTGTTATCGCATATATTTTCCTCATATCGTGCATCCCTAATTAGCACCTGCATTGTTCTAGGAGAATACTTATTTGCTGCTGCTTGTTGTGAGTGTGAGTATTCACAATTGTTTCCATTGAAATCAAGCTGAACTTCTTGTGGATCACTGGCCAGGCCACATGGTGCTGTATAATATAAAGAAATAAGATAAAATAATGAAAACAAAGTAGTAACGTTCATTTTTTTTTTTAATATTGGCACAATGGCCCATGGGCCCACCACCTGTGGGAGGAACCGCTGGGGTCGGGTGCGCTGCCACACGGGTGGCGGTGAAGGTCAGGGGCCTCGACGGACCAGACCCGGGCAGCAGAGGCTCGCTCTGGGGACATGGAATGTCACCTCGCTGTGGGGGAAGGAGCCGGAACTTGTGCGTGAGGTGGAGCGCTACCAGTTGGATCTGGTGGGGCTTACCTCTACGCATAGTCTCGGTTCTGGAACCGTACTCCTGGAGAGGGGTTGGACTCTTTTCTTCTCCGGAGTTGCCCAGGGTGTGAGGCGCCAGGCGGGTGTGGGGATACTCACAAGTCCCCGGCTGAGCGCTGCAACGTTGGAGTTTACCCCGGTGGACGAGAGGGTCGCCTCCCTACGCCTGCGGGTTGTTGGGGGGAAAACTCTGACTGTTGTTTGTGCATATGCACCAAACAAGAGTTCAGAGTATTCGGCCTTCTTGGAGACCTTGAATGGAGTCCTGTATGGGGCTCCGGAGGGGGACTCCATAGTTCTGCTGGGGGACTTCAACGCACATGTGGGCAATGACGGAGACACATGGAGAGGCGTGATTGGGAGGAACGGCCTCCCTGATCTAAACCAGAGTGGTTGTCTGTTATTGGACTTCTGTGCTAGTCATGGATTGTCTATAACAAACACCATGTTCGAACATAGGGATGCTCATAAGTGTACTTGGTACCAGAGCACCCTAGGCCGAAAGTCAATGATCGATTTTATAATCGTTTCATCTGATTTGAGGCCGTATGTTTTGGACACTCGGGTGAAGAGAGGGGCGGAGCTGTCAACTGATCACCATCTGGTGGTGAGTTGGGTCAGGGGGTGGGGGAAGACTCTGGACAGACCTGGTAAGCCCAAACGGGTGGTGCGGGTAAATTGGGAACGTCTGGAGGAAGCTCCTGTCCGACAGACCTTCAACTCACACCTCCGGCGGAGCTTTTCGTGCATCCCTGTGGAGGCTGGGGGCATTGAACCTGAGTGGACATTGTTCAAAGTTTCCATTGCTGAAGCTGCGGCAGGGAGCTGTGGTCTTAGGGTCTTAGGTGCCTCAAGGGGCGGTAACCCTCGAACACCGTGGTGGACACCGGTGGTCAGGGAAGCTGTCCGACTGAAGAAGGAGTCCTTCCGGGATATGTTATCCCAGAGGACTCCGGAGGCAGTTGCAAGGTACCGAATGGCCCGAAGGACTGCAGCCTCTGCCGTGAAAGAGGCAAAGCAGCGGGTGTGGGAGAAGTTCGGAGAAGACATGGAGAAGGACTTTCGGTCGGCACCAAGGCGCTTCTGGAAAACCGTCCGCCACCTCAGAAGGGGGAAGCGGGGAACCATCCAAGCTGTGTACAGTAAGGATAGGACGTTGTTGAGCTCAACTGAGGAGGTAATAGGGCGGTGGAAGGAGCACTTTGAGGAACTCCTAAATCCAGCTGATGCGCCCTCTTTGTTAGAGGCAGAGCTGGAGGATGACGGGGGATTGTCGTCAATTTCCCTGGTGGAGGTCACTGAGGTAGTCAAACAACTCCACAGTGGCAAAGCCCCAGGGATTGATGAGATCCGTCCAGAAATGCTGAAAGCTCTGGGTGTGGAGGGGCTGTCTTGGTTGACACGCCTACTCAACATTGCGTGGAAGTCTGGGACAGTGCCAAAGGAGTGGCAGACCGGGGTGGTGGTTCCCCTCTTCAAAAAGGGGGACCAGAGGGTGTGTACCAATTACAGGGGTATCACACTTCTCAGCCTCCCTGGTAAAGTCTACTCCAAGGTGCTGGAAAGGAGGGTTCGGCCGATAGTCGAACCTCAGGTTGAAGAGGAACAATGCGGATTCCGTCCTGGTCGTGGAACAACGGATCAGCTCTTTACTCTAGCAAGGATCCTGGAGGGAGCCTGGGAGTATGCCCATCCAGTCTACATGTGTTTTGTGGATCTGGAGAAGGCATATGACCGGGTCCCCCGGGAGACTTTGTGGGAGGTGCTGCGGGAGTATGGGGTGAGGGGGTCCCTTCTCAGGGCCATCCAATCTCTGTATGACCAAAGCGAGAGTTGTGTCCGGGTTCTCGGCAGTAAGTCGGACACGTTCCAGGTGAGGGTTGGCCTCCGCCAGGGCTGCGCTTTGTCACCAATCCTGTTCGTAGTATTTATGGACAGGATATCGAGGCGTAGTCGTGGTAGGGAGGGGTTGCAGTTCGGTGGGCTAGGGATCTCATCGCTGCTCTTTGCAGATGATGTGGTCCTGATGGCATCATCGGCCTGTGACCTTCAGCACTCACTGGATCGGTTTGCAGCCGAGTGTGAAGCGGCTGGGATGAGGATCAGCACCTCTAAATCTGAGGCCATGGTTCTCAGCAGGAAACCGATGGAGTGCCTTCTCCAGGTAGGGAATGAGTCCTTACCCCAAGTGAAGGAGTTTAAGTACCTTGGGGTCTTGTTCGCGAGTGAGGGGACAATGGAGCGGGAGATTGGTCGGAGAATCGGCGCAGCGTGGGCGGTATTACATTCAGTTTATCGCACCGTTGTGACGAAAAGAGAGCTGAGCCGGAAGGCAAAGCTCTCGATCTACCGGTCAGTTTTCGTTCCTACCCTCACCTATGGTCATGAAGGTTGGGTCATGACCGAAAGAACGAGATCCAGGGTACAAGCGGCCGAAATGGGTTTCCTCAGGAGGGTGGCTGGCGTCTCCCTTAGAGATAGGGTGAGAAGCTCAGTCATCCGTGAGGAGCTCGGAGTAGAGCCGCTGCTCCTTCACGTCGAAAGGAGCCAGTTGAGGTGGTTCGGGCATCTGGTAAGGATGCCCCCTGGGCGCCTCCCTAGGGAGGTGTTCCAGGCACGTCCAGCTGGGAGGAGGCCTCGGGGAAGACCCAGGACTAGGTGGAGGGATTACATCTCCAACCTGGCCTGGGAACGCCTCGGGATCCCCCAGTCAGAGCTGGTTAATGTGGCTCGGGAAAGGGAAGTTTGGGGTCCCCTGCTGGAGCTGCTCCCCCCGCGACCCGACCACGGATAAGCGGACGACGATGGATGGATGGATGGATGGAATATAGTTGACTTTAACTGAAAAACGACTAAACGAGAGGTTAAAACGGGAGAGTGGTCATGGGCTTTTTTTGTTTACATGATTTCTGGCTTTAAAGGAATGTATCTTAAAGGGTAACGACCGGGTTTTTTTCAACCTGGACCCTATTTTCGTATGTTTGTGTGTCTAAGTGACCAATGGAAACAACAATCTTTGACATTGGGCTGCTGTAACCGACAGAAATACACCTTTCAAACCTCTTTGAGACCTTTCTGATCAACCAGAAACAGCTCTGAAGTCGCTAGCGCTAAACCCACCAGACTCCATGTAAATAAACAGTACTTTTAGCGTGTATAGAGCCAACATATTCTCACATGTAAATTGGTAAACTGTGCGTTTATTTCAACCAGAACTAGAGTTGCGATGGTTGGAAAAAGTGGAAAGACGACCCAAAAACGTCTTTTCGTAGTTTATTTTGTTTCTGTCCACTTTGAATGAACTGTGTTTTACAATGCTTAAATCACTGATTATTTACATGGAGTCTGGTGGGTTTAGCGAATGTGATTTCACAGATTTTTGTTTGAAAAAAAAAAAAGAAAAAAAAAAAGGATCTTACTCTTTAACAGAAAGGTCGACCTCCCTCCTTAGAAATCCATCCCATAATGTTGTCAGACAATTAGAATATTAATCTGAGTCTGTCGGCGGCAAAACGAGCTCTTTTGTGAAGATAAATACAAGCTGGACGATTGTCCGATTAACAGTGCAGATCAATTTTTGCGACACGCCTGAAGTGTGGCGTCGCGACGTAATACATCCACGGTTGATGCTCCACGCCCCCGACCGGCAGCTGATTGGACGAAGGCGTCACGTGGGACTGGCTGCTCGAGAATCTCAAATACGATCTCATATTCTACTAAAATAGTAGTTCACCGAAACGTGTTTCTGAGAACACTTTAAGGAGAAATAGGCCGTGCAGTTGGTGACTGTCTTCATTTCAGATCGACAAAGGTCAGTTTCCGGGTCGGCGCTCCAGGTGGTTAGCACGGCCAGGTGGACCTGCACACACAACTTACATCGTAGCTTGTTTCGCCGCTGCCGACTGCAGCGATCTCACTTAAAAAAAAAGGTCCCATGGCATGAAAATGTCACTTTGAGTTTTTTTTTTAACATTAATATGAGTTCCCCCCAGCCTGCCTATGGCCCCCCCTCCCCCCAGCGGGTAGAAATGGTGACAGGTGTAAACCGAGCCCTGGGTATCCTGCTCTGCCTTTGAGAAAATGAAAGCTCAGATGGGCCAATCAGGAAGCTTCCCTTTATGACATCATAAAGGGGAAAGGTTACCTCCTCTTTCTCTGCTTTGCCTGCCCAGAGAATTTGCCACTAAGGTCTATATAAAAGAGACTTCAGATACAGTATTAGGGGACCACTAAGGCCTATATAAAAGAGACGTCAGATACAGTATTAGGGGACCACTAAGGCCTATATAAAAGAGACTTCAGATACAGTATTAGGGGACCACTAAGGTCTATATAAAAGAGACTTCAGATACAGTATTAGGGGACCACTAAGGCCTATATAAAAGAGACTTCAGATACAGTATTAGGGGACCACTAAGGTCTATATAAAAGAGACTTTAGATACAGTATTAGGGGACCACTAAGGTCTATATAAAAGAGACTTCAGATACAGTATTAGGGGACCACTAAGGCCTATATAAAAGAGACTTCAGATACAGTATTAGGGGACCACTAAGGTCTATATAAAAGAGACTTCAGATACAGTATTAGGGGACCACTGAGGTCTATATAAAAGAGACTTCAGATACAGTATTAGGGGACCACTAAGGTCTATATAAAAGAGACTTCAGATACAGTATTAGGGGACCACTAAGGCCTATATAAAAGAGACTTCAGATACAGTATTAGGGGACCACTAAGGTCTATATAAAAGAGACTTCAGATACAGTATTAGGGGACCACTAAGGTCTATATAAAAGAGACTTCAGATACAGTATTAGAGGACCACTAAGGTCTATATAAAAGAGACTTCAGATACAGTATTAGGGGACCACTAAGGTCTATATAAAAGAGACTTCAGATACAGTATTAGGGGACCACTAAGGCCTATATAAGAGCATCTAAAGAGCATGGGACCTTTAATACTGGACCAATGTCAAAGATTGTTGTTCCAATCAGTCACTTAAGACACAAAAACAAGGGAACAATCGGGTCCAGGTTGAAAATAACGGTAGTTACCCTTTAATACAACGCTCACGTGTACATGGAAACTGTTTTTCAGCTGCTGTAATTGTTCCTCCCTGTTCGTTCTGGGGACAAAGTCCTCTGTCAAAATGTGCTCTAATGTTTAGCTGTTGACGTCAGATAAACTTCTTTTTCTTTTGTTCCTTAATCTGTTACTCTGGGATTACATTAGAACTCTTCTGCTTTTGGACGAGAGGAGTTGCAGCGGCAGCATCGTTCAGCTTGCTGTGAGCCTTTTTCTCTCTTCGACAGAACGTCATGGAAATCAGGGTGAAGTCGGGAGAGCTGGATAGCAGTCTTGTCCAAGTCCAAAGTTGTGTGTGCGTGTGCGTGTGTGTGTGTGTGTTGGGTGTTGTGCGTTTGTTCCCCGTTACAGATCTGTCCGTGCACTGGCAGCTGCGGGAGCGAACTTGGGCATTAGCTCTGTGATTTTGCGGATAAAGTCGGACTTTTCGGCGCAGCCTTTGCAGGACTCGCCCCACTCCTCCAGAATCTTCTTCAGGTCCTTTACTTTAAGCTTCTTCAGGTCCACTGTGGTCAGGTCCAGCTGTTTGTCTACACGGGACACACACACACACACACACACACACACACACACACACACACACACACACAAGACACAACATTATAGTCACCATACGCTGTATATAACCCTGGAGTAAGCATGAGTGGTGGATGGTAACCAAGTACTGCAAGTAAGTAGAAATTCGCCAGAGGGACATTCAGACACACACACAAAGAGAGACACACACACACACACACACACACACACACACACACACACACACACACACACACACACACACACACACACACAGACAAACATACACACACACACACAGAGAGAGGGACACACACACACAGAGAGAGGGACACACACATACACACACACACACACAGACAAACATACACACACCTTCACACACAAACACCCCTTTACACACACACACACACACACACACACACACACAGACAAACATAAACACACCCCTTTACACACACACACACACACACACACACACACACCCACCCACCTTTACACCCACCCACCTTTACACACACACACACACACACACACACACACACCCCTTTACACACACCCACCTTTACACACACACACACACACCCACCTTTACACACACACACACACACACACACCTTTACACACACACCCCTTTACACACACCCACACACACACACACACACCCCTTTACACACACACACACACCTTTACACCCACCCAACTTTACACACGCACACACACACACACACCTTTACACACACACACCCACCTTTACACACAAACAAACATACACACACACCTTTACACACACACAAACAAACATACACACACCCCTTTATACACACACACACACGGCAGCGAGAATGAGAACTCTAGGAGAGTGTTTTTAAATAAAAAGGTAGAGATCTGAGTTTTGTCCTTTCTTACCATATTTCAGCTCACAGATCTGACTGTCCTTCTTCTTGAGTTTCTCGCAGATCTTCTCCACCGGGGCGTGGTAGCTCAGCGGCTTGGACACCTCGTTGATAATCTTGGTGGCTGCATCGCTCGTTGCCCCGATGTAGTAACACTAGACACGGGAGAAAGAAATACAATTAGACGGCGTTTACAGGGTTCATCGTGTACGAGTCTCTCAGGGGCTCGATCCGACGTCCAGGATGTTTGTAGCTAAATATAAATCATATGTTGTGTCTGAATATGAATGCGGATAATGTTTGTGATAGCGAGCCGTTTGCTACAGTTACATTTCCAGAGATAAATCGGCAAAAACACGTTTTATTTCTCTGATTCACGGCTTTGACTTAGACGCTCCGTCTCTTCAGTCACTCTGTAGCTTGCTCCACCAGACGTGTGTGTGTGTGTGTGTGTGTGTGCGCTTGTTTTACAATATTCGTGGGGTCCAAAAACCGGAGAATCCAGTATACTTGTGGGGTCTGCACAGCCTTGTGGGTCCAAAATGCTGCTGGACCACACAAGGTAAAGGGCTGTTTGAGGGTTAAGACTTGGTTTTAGGGTTAGAATGAGGTTATGGTTAAGGTTAGGCATTTAGTTGTGATGGTTAAGGTTAGGGTAAGGGTTAAGGTTAGGCATTTAGTTGTGATGGTTAAGGTGAGGGTTAAGGTTAGGTATTTAGTTGTGATGGTTAAGGTTAGGGTAAGGGTTAAGGTTAGGCATTTAGTTGTGATGGTTAAGGTTAGAGTAAGGGTTAAGGTTAGGCATTTAGTTGTGATGGTTAAGGTTAGGGTAAGGGTTAAGGTTAGGCATTTAGTTGTGATGGTTAAGGTTAGAGTAAGGGTTAAGGTTAGGCATTTAGTTGTGATGGTTAAGGTCAGGGTAAGGGTTAAAGTTAGGCATTTAGTTGGGATGGTTAAGGTGAGGGTAAGGGTTAAGGTTAGGCATTTAGTTGGGATGGTTAAGGTTAGGGTAAGGGTTAAGGTTAGGCATTTAGTTGTGATGGTTAAGGTCAGGGTAAGGGTTAAGGTTAGGCATTTAGTTGTGATGGTTAAGGTTAGGGTAAGGGTTAAGGTTAGGCATTTAGTTGGGATGGTTATGGTTAGGGTAAGGGGCTAGGGCAGGGGTCTCCAACGTTTTTTAGGCCGAGGACCCCTTAGCTGAAGGACAGATGGAGTAGGGACCCCCCCTTACTACTGTGTATATATATTGTATGAAATTAAGTTACATGTTAAACTGGGCCGGACGGATGAAAATGAATAGATATATATTATGTATACATCATGTTTTAATGTTGAACATACATGGGGAAGGCACAGTGAACCCTTAATCTTCAGTGTATGGCTAGCATAGTGGCTACTTTACCTATAGTATGCTAATCTTCAGTGTATGGCTAGCACTTTACCTATAGTATAAATGTTTTTTTTCCCACAAAAAGGCCAAATTATCTTTCCTCATAATAGGTTGGAGTCATATTATTGTATATTTTCAGACATATTTGAATTTTTAAAAAAAGAAACTTTCAAAAACATTTTAGACATAATTTGGCGACCCCCCCCCCTGCACTTACTCTGAGGACCCCCTAGGGGTCACGGACCCCCTGTTGAATATCTCTGGGCTAGGGAATGCATTATGTCAATGATGGGTCCCCACAGAGATAGAGAAACCAACATGTGTGCGCGTGTGTGTTTGTGTCCATGTGCGTGTCCGCGTGCATATGTGTGTGTGTGTCCGCGTGCATATGTGTGTGTGTGCGTGCGTGTGTGTGTGTGTGTGTGTAAAGAGAGGACCCGTCTAACCAATCGGTGTGACGACAACAGGACGTAGTCGTGTCACGTGGAGGTCGTCGCTGCGCCCGCAGCGTGAAACCAGAACTTACCGGATCAAACGTAGACAATGGACCAGAAACATGAACCTCGGTCCGGACCTTGCCCCCCCCCCCCCCCTAGGTAACAGCGACAGTACACAGTTATTTCACAGTATTTTCTGTGGTTTTACTCACAAAGCGGTTGTCTTTGCCTTTCGCCTCTTTGCAGGTCTTTACGATGGCGTTCTCGATGTCTGCGGCGTTGAACTTCACGTCGTTGTCCTTCAGCGACTGGTAGAACTTCCCCAGGAAGGAAACACACACTGAAACAGGAAAAGGGAAATATTTGCATATTTTTAAATAACTTTGAAGAGGCAAGCAGAGGTAGGAGATGTCATCCTCCCAGGAGTCCAACATAGAGACAGATTATTAAAGTTATGAGGTCAGTCATCAACAATCTAACATAATCGATGCAGGCACGAGAGAGGGAAGGAAGGAAGCTGGAGGAGGGAGGAGAGAAGGAAGGAAGCTGGAGGAGGGAGGAGAGAAGGAAGGAAGGAAGGAAGGAAGGAAGAGGGAGGAGAGAAGGAAAGAAGAGGGAGAAGAGAAGGAAGGAAGGAAGGAAAGAAGGAAGGAAGAGGGAGGAGAGAAGGAAGGAAGGAAGGAAGGAAGGAGGAGAGAAGAAAGGAAAGAAGGAAGGAAGGAAGAGGGAGGAGAGAAGGAAGGAAGGAAAGTAGGATGGGAGGAGAGAAGGAAGGCTGGACGGAAAGTAGGAAGGGAGGAGAGAAGGACGGCTGGAAGGGAAGTAGGAAGGGAGGAGAGAAGGAAGGAAGGAAGGAAGAGGGAGGAGAGAAGGAAGGAAGGAAGGAAAGTAGGAAGGGAGGAGAGAAGGAAAGTAGGAAGGGAGGAGAAAAGGAAGGCTGGAAGGAAAGTAGGAAGGGAAGTGGGAAGGGAGGAAGGAAAGTAGGAAGAAGGAAGGAAGGGAGGGAGGAAGTAAAGAAGGGAGGAAGAAAGGAAAGGGAAGGGTGGGTGGAAGTAAAGAAGGAAGGAAGGAAAGGAAGGACGGGAGGGAGGAAGGAAAGAAGGAAGGAAGTAAGTAAAGAAGGAAGGAAAGTAGGAAGAATGAAGGGAGGGAGGAAGGAAAGTAGGAAGGAAGTAAAGAAGGAAGGGAGGAAGGTAAGTAGGAAGAAGGAAGGGAGGGAGGAAAGTAGGAAGAAGGAAGTTCCTCCCGCCCTTCCTACCTTCAAGGGAGGAATGAAGGGAGGAAGGAAGGATGCAAAAGTGAAAATATCGATACATCGTCTTTAAGTTGCGCCTTTATTTTTGAAATTATATTTATACTGTAGTTGCTTCTTGTGAGTTGATTAAATGGATATTCATGAATAGGCAGATTTAGTGACTGTTTGCAGCTCTCGCAGCTGCATAAAACAGAGTGTTTTTACACTGTGGTGTACTTATCTGATGCAAGTGTGTGTGGTTGGTGTGTGTGTGTGTGTGTGTGTGTGTGTGTGTGTGTCCTCCTTTGCTACAGATCAGGTTAAACCTGCTGTCGCCAAACCCCCTCCCACTTTCGCTCTGACACAATTGCAGACCCCTGTACGGCCTCTGGGCTGGTTCCTACCCCCCCCCACCCCCCACCCTTTTTTTTCATTTATTTTTCTATTTGAAAATGTTTTTATGTATGATCGTGGTTTATTTAATCCTTGACATTTTCGTCCCTTTTTCAGAGTTTTTTTTTAGCTTTCACTAAACACCAACTTACTACTACTACTACTACTACTACTACTACTACTACTACTACTACTATTATTATTATTATTATTATTATTATTATTATTATTATTATTAGTACTACTACCACCACCATCACTACTACTACCATCACTACTACTACTACTACCACCATCACTACTACTACTACTACTACCATCATCACTACTACTGCTACTACCACCATCATCACTACTATTACTACCACCATCTTCACTACTACTACTACTACCATCATCACTACTACTACCACCACCATCACTACTATTATTATTACTACTACTACTACTACTACTACTACTACTACTACTACTACTACTACTATTATTATTATTAGTAGTAGTAGTAGTAGTAGTAGTACTACTACTACTACTACTGCTACTACTGCTACTACTACTACTAGTAGTCCAAAAAGAACAGTTCTTGTAAGCAGCACACAGGTAGTTTTTGGATGATTTCCCCGGAAATCTGTGAGCATCACACACACACACACACACACACACACACACACACACACACACACACACACACACACACACACACACACACGTTACCCTACCACTTAAAAAACACCTTTCCCAATCATCACCAACCATTCCTACACTTCATATAAAGGCCCCGACTCTGTTTTTTGTTTATTTAAATATGAACGTTTTTTTTTTCATTTATTTTTCTATTCAAAAATGTTTTCATGTGTGATCATTACAGCTGGCCGATTTTTCCCCTAAAAAAAATCTGCGATTTTTTTCATAAAAAAACTCGATTTACGATTTGATTCGATTCCCCCCCCCCCTTCCATTTAAAAATCTATATTTTAAAAATATATATATATTTATTGTATTTAATTAAAGTGCATCAATATAAACCAAATTGCAAAGGCAAACCCTTTCTCTGACTGAAGAGTCACTGTGCAACAAAGATTGTTAAACATCCAAATTATTTATACTGTATTTGGATTGAGATAATAAAACAACAAACAAACAAAAAAAATCTAAAAAAAAAAACCGATTTTTTGAAAATATGAATCGATTTGACCTACCAACTCGATTTTGAAATCAAATCGATTTTCCCCAGCGCTAGTGATCATGGTTTATTTAATCCTTGTGTTGTCCTCCTGGACATTTTCGTCCCTTTTTCAGACTTTTTCCACCAACGCCAACTTACTAGTTTTATACTTTTTTGGAATTTATGGTTAATAAACCTCATTTATATACAATTACACCTAATATTTGAGAATATATTTTGACTAATAGTTGAGGATAGTTGTCAGGTTAGGGGTCCTTGGCCTAAAAAAACCGCTGAAGAACCCTGTTTTATGTCCAAAAAGAACAGTTCTTGTAAGCAGCACACAGGTAGTTTTTGGATGATTTCCCCGGAAATCTGTGAGCATCACACACAAACGTTACACTACCACTTAAAAAACACCTTTCCCAATCATCCCCAACCATTCCTACACTTCATATAAAGGCCCCGACTCTGTAAAAGGAGATTTCAGCTCCCTGTGATAACATGAAAGTTGTCATTTAGCTGATTTGTGTAGCACGTAGCATGTAGCATGTAGCATGTGGCTACCTACCTTCACACTCTCCGTCTTTCAGGGCTTCCGCGGGACCAGGCACGAGGGAGAGCGCGAGAGCCACCGACAACCCGCTCAAACACAACATTTTCGGTCACGAAGAACTCGAACAGCGTTTATAACTTCAACCTGCTGGGAGAAAAACAACTCATTCGTACTATTCGCGAATCGCTACAGACGCCGGTAAGGTAACAGTCGAGTACATGCAGGGTTTCCGGGGCGACGTCACACTATGTCGGCGTCTTATTGGTCCAGAGGCGTAACTCGTTCCGTGGTCTTCCACGCATTTTGCTCTGATTGGTCGAAGGCAGAACATTCCGGGAACAACGTCCAGTTGGCGCCGTGTGATTGGGCCACATCCTCCGAGCTCTGATACACAGATACATGTAAATATAAGAACTTATACATATACTTATGTATTGTTATAATATAATAATATAATATGGTTAAAAAAAAAATACATTTAAAGAGGACTTTCATATCTAAAAAAATAAATAAAAATAAAATAAATACAAAATAAATAAAAAATAAAATAAGAAAAATAAATACATATTTTTTATTGAAAAAGATTTTCGTATCAAAAAAAATAAATAGAAAAAAATAAAAAAAAATGTAAATACAAAAATAAATGATAAATAAACCTTTCATATTAAAAAATAAGAAAAATAATATTCATGAAATATATGAAATAAAAATAAAAAAGACATATTTAAAAAAAGATAAAATATATAAATAAATAAGGAATAAAATCAATACAAATACATGAAGATAAAACAAACTTGCAAAACGTTTTCTTTTCTATTTCAAATATTAGATTTTTTTCTACTTAATAAAGAAAATAATTAAAAAAAAGTAGTTCTTCCCGTTTTATTAATTTCTTACTGTTAAACTGTCTATTATTTATTTATTCCTCCTTGTTTTTAATCTTTTCCTCCATCACCACTGGATGGCGCTGTTTCCTTCTTCAGTGAAAGACAAAAACAAAGTATTAGGGTAAAATAAAAGTATTATATTAATTATAACTGGAGTGTAACGTCGTCCTCGCTGTGTCTCTCAAAGTTTTTTTTGTCGACACGCTTTTTGTTAAACTTTTTTTTCTTTGTTAATGCTTTTGACCCTTGTTTCCATGGTAACTTGTCTGTGTGTGAAGATGATCATTGATCATTATTTGTTCTTTGACTGAAGAGACAAAGACGCCATTTTCCAACAAAAAACAGTTTTCCTCTTTATTGAAAGAAAGTGAAATCCAGACAGGTGACGACGCCACAAAACACTCGCCATTACACGTTTTCATATTCCTGCTATTGTCTCCGTCTGCACCGGGGGAGGGGGGGAGGGAGGGAGGGAGGGAGGGAGGGGGGGGAGGAACAACGGAAACATTTGATCCTGGGTTTAAACATCAGTTAACGTTGTATATTTAATTTAAATCACGTCTGATCCGTTCTTCTAAACTCTGACATTCCTTCTTTTCCCACAACAACAGAAAACCTCTTCACCGTTATATTCATTTATTCTGATATTATAATTATCTTATTATCTTATTATTATTATTATTATTATTATTATTTCTTCTTCTTCTCCCTCTTAGGTGTACATCATCTCGGCCATGTGTGACATCTTCTTGGGGATGTAGAGATAATACTCCATGTAGCCAGAAAGGTCCTCTATCGTGATGTCGTCCACGTAGGCGCGCGCCTGCTCCGAACACGAGCGCGGGGAGCCCGATGACAACGACGGCGACGACGAAGCGTTGCCGTTGGCGCTGAGAGTTCTGGCGTCCCCGTCGCCGCCACCCGCCGCTCGCCAGGCTCCCCTCGCACTCTAACGTGGCGTTGCGGAGCCCCGTGAAGGAGTACACCTCCACGCCGCTCCAGCCTGGACGATGAAGCGACCGACACTGGCACTGAGACGGAGATTCAGCCGCCGCCTGCCGGCGTTCCTCCTCCGGGGGATCCGAGCTGTTCTGCCACGCGCAGGAGCACGGGAGGCGGGGGATTTCTGCGGAGGCGCCGCCGCCGCGATTGTGGAGCTCAGATAAAGCGCGGAAGTCAGCGGCGTCCGCGTCCGCGGGGCGGCATATCTGCGGTGCTTCTGCTTCCTCGCAGGCACTTTTTTCCGAACCGCTCTCCTCGCTCGACTCTCCGTCCTTCCTGGACGATGTCGCGACAGTAGAAACGGCGCCGGGGATCTTCTTTAGGGGCGGCCGCGGGGAAACCGCCGCTCCGACGCGCGCCTCGTACTCGTTGCAGGATCCAAAGACCAGCGGGGACGAGATGCGGCCGGGAGCGGCGGAGGGAGAGAGCTCTTTCTGGGCAGCGTTAGCGACCGAGGAGGCGCTTCTTCCGTCGCAGACGGGACGAGGCTCCGCCCCCTCGGGGACGGCCAGGCGCTGGTGCTTCAGGCAGCCGGCGGCAGCGCTGCAGTAGGTAAACTTGGGAGGGTGCAGGATGGGCGACTTGGAGCGCCGACGTCGCTGCGTTCTGGACGCTCCTCGGGACGTTTTCCTCATGCAGCTAAAGAGGAAGAAAGAAAGAACATGAAACATTATGTAGTAATCAAAACACACACACACACACACACACACACACACACACACACACACACACACACACACACACACACACACACACTTTTCCTAAACCCAACCTTTTTGTTTTTACACACGTGACGTTGTTCTCGCGATATGACGGCACGTGGCAAGTGGCGTGTATGTTTACGCTCCATATTCATACATGAACTGATGTAGACGCTACATATTCATACATGAACTGGTGTAGACGCTCCATATTCATACATGAACTGGTGTAGACGCTCCATATTCATACATGAACTGGTGTAGACGCTCCATATTCATGCTCCATCTTGAAATACGGTAGCCGGTGAGGGACATGCAGGACATACTGCTCCACCTTTCACGTTTTCTCCGTCACATGATAAACTCACAGCTGCTGCTAACGCTGCTAACGGGTATCGTAGCTTCCCGGCAAGTTAGAAGAAGGAAACATGGAGGACCACACGTATTCAAAATCCAAATTTCAGGAACAGGAGTCTTCTTCTTCTTCTCCCAGAATAAGAAAACGGAGATTGAAAAGAGCAAGAGACCGGCGTCATCAGAAAAAACAATGAACATTGGAGCTGCAACTCCCAACCAGCTAATTATCCTCCGGACCGCTGCAGTCTCTCTCTCTCTCTCTCTCTCTCTCTCTCTCTCTCTCTCTCTCTCTCTCTCTCTCTCTCTCTCTCTCTCTCTCTCTCTCTCTCTCTCTCTCTCTCTCTCTCTCTCTCTCTCTCTCTCTCTCTCTCTCTTTCCGTCAGGTGGCGTGCGTGGCCGCTCGTGGTGTGAAGCGTGCGTCCGCGCCACTGTCCGACATGCACTCCGACAACCATGGCTGGTTGACGGCCTTTTTGTACACTTTCGCTTTTTGAAGCGTGACGGCTACCGTAGCTGCAGTACGTACTTTGAACTGCGTGGCGAGAGAGAGCTGATTGCGATATAATGATCTCAACGCTAGACGGGGAGTAATTCTTACACACTGTAGCTTTAAGACTTTGAGATGAGCCCGTCTACACTTTGAAAAACCTACCCGTGCCAGTTGTCCTTCGTGCAGCCGAGTTTGGGCTTGGCTCCGCTGGCGTCGAGACAAGCGCGCGACGCCGCTCTGGGAGCCAGCGCCTCCGACACACTCCCCGCTCCGGGTAAACTGCCAAGAGGAAGCACACGTATAAACTTTATTATTCATCTTTTCCTCATATCGTGCAGCTCTAGTCAGCGCAGGTTGTTGTTATTTACCTCTCGGCATCGACCCTCAGCTTCTTAAACGCCGTCTGCAGCGTTTCCTCCTCGCAGCCCTTCCCTCCTGCCTCCATGGTGGGAGGAGGCCGCTCTGACCAGCTACACACACACACACACACACAAAATCAGACAGAATTTTGGGAAAGCGTGTCATTATATTGAGATTTCTGTAAGACAGTTTCTCATTACTTTGAGAATGTTTATCGTGATTTGGTGATACTAACTGATTATTTGGGGATACTAGCTGATTATTTTGGGATACTAGCTGATTATTTTGGGATACTAACTCGTTAATTTCCCCATCACATTGGCAAAATGGGTTTCCATAGAAACCTGATTGTGCTACAAACATAAAAACAAGCTGTGGGAGAAATGAGTTAAACAATTATGATTTTGAGTTTAAACTGTTTCTGCATGAGTTTTCATAATAAAGCAAACATACACAACATACAACCACTGCGTGCACATACTATATATATATATATATATATATATATATATATATATATATATATATATATATATATATTATATTTTCGTATCCAACAGTTATTTTGTATGTATATATATTTGTTTCTGTATTTATTGTTTATTTCATATTAATGTTCAACGTGTGTTTGTTTACGTATGCAAGGCAACCAAGGCCAATTCCACGTAAGTGTAATTTATTTATTTATTGAGGCAATAATTTCTGATTATGGTGTAAACAGTGTTTCATAACAAGCACTAGAAGGGATACAGCTACGGCGACGACAGGTTGGTTGAGGCACCAAAACGACTAATGGACAAGTGAAGTTGAGGGGAAAGATCGTGGTTCGGATTAAAAACTCCCGAAGAACGAAAACGCGTTTTCTGGGTGAAAGTATTAACATATTATTATTATATTACCCGAGATTATGCGTACCTTCCGGCCGTAGCTGTATCCCTTCTAGCCACAACGCACTCCCACCCTATTGGCTAATGCTAGCAAGTTACTTTGGCTGCTATAAGCTAAGCTAACTGGCCACAGGACGTCGTTTAAAAACGATTTAAAATACGGGAGGTGATACTTACGGTTCAGGGTATCCTGGTCGCAGTTAAGAGAGAGATATACCCGGGGGGTATAAAGGGTGTTTCCCTGGCAACAGGCTTCTTTGGATGTTGACTAGCCAGCGGGGCTAGCTAGCTAGCGACAGCTAACAAGCTAACAAGACGTGAAGGGCTAACGTTAGCTAGCTAGCTCTGTGCGGAAAAACACGAACTGTGCCTTTATTTAAAAAAAAGACTGCGCGCGGATGGTTTTGAGTTTCGAGTCGTGTCACAAGTTGCTCACGAGTTGAGTCCAAACGTCCGAGTTAACAGCAGAGACCAACAGCGCAGGAGTTTAGGCGTAATTTAGCCTTTTTAATGGCGACTCCTTCACCTTGTTTACAGTCGAACCGCAGTGACTCTGCAACAACGCCGATGACGTCACCGGCCAGTGACTCACGCCCTGACGTCACTCCATTCTGTTTGTGTTCGCGTTCGAAAAGTAGCAAAACAAATTAGAGAGGAAAATAAATATATTTGAAATATTGGTTTCTTTTAACCAAACTGACCAAAAATAACATGGATGCATGACATGTATGTATGTTGTATGGAACCCAAACAACATTATCTGCAGGTAAAATTCATGATTACTTTCATTGGGTATTATTTTGGGATACTAACTGATTATTTGGGGATACTAACTGATTATTTGGGGATACTAACTGATTATTTTGGGATACTAGCTGATTATTTGGGGATACCAGCTGATTATTTGGGGATACTAACTGATTATTTGGGGATACTAACTGATTATTTGGGGATACTAGGTGATTATTTGGGGATACCAGCTGATTATTTGGGGATACTAACTGATTATTTGGGGATACTAACTGATTATTTGGGGATACTAACTGATTATTTTGGGATACTAACTAATTATTTGGGGATACTAGCTGATTATTTGGGGATACTAACTGATTATTTGGGGATACTAGGTGATTATTTGGGGATACCAGCTGATTATTTGGGGATACTAACTGATTATTTGGGGATACTAACTGATTATTTGGGAATAGTAACTGATTATTTGGGGATACTAACTGATTATTTGGGGATACTAGGTGATTATTTGGGGATACTAGGTGATTATTTGGGAATACTAACTGATTATTTTGGGATACTATCTGATTATTTGGGGATACTAACTGATTATTTGGGGATAGTAACTGATTATAAACTTTGACATGTACCAGTCTGTAATTCACTCAACATCTTCTGATCTTAACTATTAGTCAAAATAATTCATAATTTCTCCTTTTTTTAACCAAAAAAATGGGTTAAATCAGGCTTATTGATCGTGAATTTAAAAAGCATCGGAAAAAGCGAATAAAAAGTCAGAAAAAGCTTAAGAAAAAGTTCATCTTCAATTTTGACCCCGAAGGACAACAAGTTCATGGTGGACAGGAAGACAACACAAGGGTTAAGTCTCTTAAATTTAGGTAAAAAAGAAGAAATGCATTTTTCTATAACTAATATCTACTCTGAGCTATTTACTTAAGGAACACCTGCTGTCACTATTTTTGGGTGAAGTCTGTTATATAACAGACATCCAGACAAACCTTGTGTTGCTGTTAATTGACCCTTTTATTAACACGGTAACACGTCGTATAATGTTCTGCTTTTTACCTTCCTCTGTCTCTGTGATGGCGTTCTAACCTCCGGCTGATTTGTGAGGACTCTGGTTAACTGCTCCTCAGATCTCTGCAGGGTAAATCCAGACAGCTAGCTAGACTATCTGTCCAATCGGAGTTTTCTGTTGCACGACTAAAACTGCTTTTGAACGTACACATGTTCCACCAAAACAAGTTCCTTCCTGAGACTATTTAGCAGAGGCACCGTGGCTCCGCCGGAGCTTAGCGCCGCCCAAGACGATTGTGATTGGTTTAAATAAATGCCGATAAACCAGAGCACGTTTTCCTCCCATCCAGGAATGCTGTGTGGACTAGCCAGATATATGTGCAGTATTTCTTCAATTTGGGAAATCCCACGTTCTCAACAAATCACGTTAAGTTAGCTGGATGACTAAACAAGGACGGACTAGAAATTCTGTCTGTAGCTTTTAGTCATTCGTTTTGAGAGCTGTTGAACGGAGGTCTGATTGAAAACCCAAAAATAGCAAAACATACAATTTTGCTTATAAGAAATCATGTGTGTTTCAGTATAACAAGATGTATCATTGCTTGGAGTGTATGTGTCTTCTATATCAATATATAACAATCTATATCATTTAGATGTGTGTTTTCTACAACCCTAAATCAGAAAAAGTTGGGACAGTATGGAAAACACAAATAAAAAAATAAAGTAGTGATTTCTAAATGTACTTTGACTTGTATTTCATTGCAGACAATAGAACAGCACATAATTTAACAACACTTACAAGACGTTTAGGGACTGAAGACACCAAGTGATGAAGTGTTTCAGGTGTAATTTTGTCCCATTCTTGCTGCAAACAAGTCTTAAGGTGGGCAACAGTACGGGGCCTTCGTTGTCGCATTTTGCGCTTCAAAATGCGCCACACATTCTCTATTGGAGACAGGTCGGGACTGCAGGCAGGCCAGTCAAGTACCCGTATCCTCTTCCTCCGCAGCCAGGACTTTGTAATGTGTGCAGAATGTGGTTTCGCATTATCTTGTTGAAATATGCATGGACGTCCCTGGAAAAGATATCTTCTTGAAGGCAGCATATTGTGCTCCAAATTCTCTATGTACTTTTCAGCATTAATGGTGCCATCACAGAAGTGCAAGTTACCTTTGCCAAGGGCACTGACACAACCCCATACCATGACAGACCCTGGATTTTGGACTTGTTGCTGGTAACAGTCTGGATGATCCTTTTCTTCTTTGGTCCGGAGCACACGGCATCCATTTCTCCCAAAAAATACCTGAAATACTGATTCATCTGACCAGAGTACACGTTTCCACCGTGTGATGGTCCATCCCAGATGCCTCCGAGCCCAGAGAAGTCGACGGTGCTTCTGGACACTGTTAACATAGGGCCTCCTTTTGGCACAGTACAGTTTTAACTGGCATTTGTGGCTGTAACTACGCATGTGGTACTTGACAAAGGTTTGCCAAAGTAGTCCTGAGCCCATGTGGTGATATCGCTTATAGATGAATGACGATTCTTGATGCAGTGTCGGCTGAGGGATCGGAGATCACGGTTGTTCAGCTTAGGCTTGCGCCCTTGTCCTTTACGCACTGAAATTCCTCCTCATTCTTTGAATCTTTTAATTATGTTATGCACTGTTGAAGGTGAAATAAGCAAATGTCTTCCTATCTTTCTTTGAGGAACATTGTTTTTAAACATTTCAATAATTTTCTCACGTATTTGTTGGCAAACTGGCGATCCTCGGCCCATCTTTGCTCCTAAAGGACTAGACCTTTCTTGGATGCTGCTTTTGTACCAAATCATAATTACAATCCCCTTGTTGAAGATCCCTGTTCTAAGTTTTAGATGTGTGTTTTTTTATATCATTTAAATGTGTGTTTTGAAAACCCCAAAACAGCTAAAGCCATACTTTTGCATACATATTAATCTGCACAGCATTATACAGAATAGAAAGAGCTGCATTGCATACTGAAAGGTGTGAAGACATAGACAGAGAGGGCCTCATGAAGGGGACAGATGAACTGTGTATGACCCATATGAAGTTTCCTGTAAGTTAACTGTAGCTTTCTTCTGAACTTCCTTATAAAGACATATAGTGTGTCCCGCTGAAGGGGAAACCTTTTGACCCTGCACTCTCAGTGAGTGCAGATAAGGAAGAAAAAGGGAGAACAGGTTTTATTTCTATTTTGTAAAGGTCGCTTGCTTGTATTTTATATTTCAGCTCGCATTGGAAAATCAATAAAAAACACCTTTGTTCGTTCTGAACTAAGGGGACAAAAAACTTTTTGTGCCTTGTTTGTCTAGGATTTGTTAACAGTGTTAAGTGGGGAAATAGTAACTCCCTTCAGGGGGTAGTGAGAGACTCCTCTTTAACCGCTCGGGCGAGTTGCAATTATAATTGTTGTCATTGTTAATTAATTTAAAAAAAAAGCTAATCACAAAATCTAACAAATCAGGGAAGCGTGAGAAAGTAACTCCTTTTAGCACAGACCAAATCATCCGCCCCGCTGACGGCAACTGGGGCTGTTCATACGGCAGAAAAGGGCACAGTAGGTCCAGGGGTTATTGAGGGGAAGACATATGGGGGGAGAGAGCGACGCGACGCCTCAGTAACGGTCAGACCGGTCGACAGGCCCTAAGCAAAGAAAACAATCAGCAGGTGTTTGAGGGAAGTTCGGGTAGGAAACACAAGAGAGTCTCTAAGCATTAATCTTCAGGGGAGTTGTTGATCCTAGCAGTGGCCTTGGCCAAGGCTGCTGCTGGGTAGGGAGGCCGAATATGATAAGATTGTTATGACTTCTTCGTGCGAGCAGGCTGCCATCTTTTTCCACAGCTTACTCTCTTTGTCCATTCTGGTCACTCATTCCTCTGCAAAACGGTGACTTTCTCCAAGATGTTATCCAAAATCCGATTCATCTCCGTGTTGTTATCCATAATGTGGTTCATAGTCCCAGCCTGAATGCTGACCGCTCTGCCCACCGCTTCAATCATTCCACGCAGCTTTTTTGGGCTTTGAACAGCTGACGTGATGTAGATAATTTTCCGATAAAGCAAGCCAAAACCCAATCCAATCAGCAAGAGGCCAGTTATCATGGTTTCTGAATAGATAGATATCTTCTATGTCTTCGACCGAGAGAGCTGCCAGGCACACGACCCTCCAAACAGGTTCCCCCGAACCCGAGCTTCTCATCGAGAAGATTGTGTCAATTGCGTTGAGAGACCAGCTTATCAAATCCATAATTTAGGGTTTTGTAGAGCAGTGCAAAGAGAGTCTCTTAAAAAGTTAGACACAGACCAGACGAGACGACAGAAGCGAAGCAGGGAAGGAAAGGGAGGAGAGGTAGAGAAATGCGACCGCCTTCGTTGAGAGCCAGAAGAGAGACGTCTCCTGTTTCTACAGCCAATAGAGAAGTCAGCTGGTCGAGTCTCCAGAGGCTGGTTTTACAACGTAAGAGACGTCTCCTGTTTCAACAGCCAGTAGAGAAGTCAGCTGGTTGAGTCTCCAGAGGCTGGTTTTACAACGTAAGAGACGTCTCCTGTTTCTACAGCCAATAGAGAAGTCAGCTGGTGGAGTCTCCAGAGGCTGGTTTTACAACGTAAGAGACGTCTCCTGTTTCACCAGCCAATAGAGAAGAGTCAGCTATACACTATAAAATGAACCATAATCCATTTTATTTTTATGTTACAAACAGCTGGTCGAAATGGCAGAGTTTTAGACGGAGCCTCAACGAGCTCCTGAAAGCACGGTAACGTTACATGGTGGAGCGAGATAGAGAATGACTGAAGAGAGAGAGAGAGAGAGCGCCCAGCGGCGGTAGAACAAATAAAATGTGTTTTCCGCTGATTCATCACTAGAAATGTAACTGTAGCAAGCATCTCACTATCACTAACATTATCCACATTCACATTAGATGAAACAAGTGATATATCCAGCTACAAAAACAGAACATTCAGTTATTGCTTCATTGTTTTTTTGGGGATCAAATGAGATTCAAGTGTTTTCTGTCTTCATGGCTACACACACATAAAACATGAACAATTTAATAAAAACAGTATAGTTGAACATATTTGATGCAGAGTTAAGGTTAGGGTTGATGCAGGATTCTTGCAATTTTCTGATTGTATTGTAAATCGCTTGGATGAAAGTGTCAGCTAGACGACTGTAATGGAAACAAAAAGTTAAGCTGAAACAAAAAGCAGACAATAAGTAAACATCTAAACATCAAACAATAAGTGAAACAAAAATTAGGCATATTTTTGTATTAATGAGACTAGGGCTGAAACGATTCGAGTTACTCGAGTAACTCGATTACAAAAGTCCTCGAGCCAAAAACTCTGCCTCGAAGCCTCGTTAAAGGTACAATATGTAACATTTCTGCATTAAAATGTCTAAAAACGACCATACCTATATTATATATATTTTTTTAGATGTGTAGTTACACTCTCACAAATGTTTCCACCAAACTTCAAACCCAGAGAAATCTGCTATTTTATCTTCAGACACGGCACGTTTCCTTTCCTTCCTAGTCGCCCGTCAGTGGCGTCATATAACCTTTCACCCTCTAGTTCTTCGCAACTTCCTTCAAAACACGGCAACCAGATGATACGTTTGAGCGTAATTGTAAATCATACAATGTCACAGAAACAAATACTCCTAACCATACTACTGCTTTTTCTGCCACGCAGCATCATGTTGTGATTGATAACATGCCACTTTGCAACACAGTAATACAGCAGATATCTTATGTATTGATACAAATCAATATCGATCCAGTTTAACGTTACTACAATGTGTTGGTTGACAAGTAGCTAACGTTAATGCTAGCTAGCTAGTGTTATGGAAATTATTTCAGAGTGCAGCAGGTATAGATTAGTTAAGAATTAAAATAATTGAGAATGAAACAAATACAAAGAAATGGTCGCAGACTGAACCAATGTAAGTTTTTGTAATTTATTAAAGTATTCGGAGCAGAATAGGAGGACTGGTTCACAGAACGCATTCAGCAAGGTGTGAAGGAGTCTTCAATGTAAACATGAAAATCACAGGCTTATATACACAGATAAGGCATAGAGGAGTGACATCAACACATGCATAATGACATCTGTTTCTTCACAAAGTCTCCAGCCTATCTTGGCCTTTGACGTACAATGCAAATCATAAAGACAAGCTGAGGTGCCTAAAAGTCTGTCAGATAGTTTAACAGTTTGACCTCTATAAGTTCACCCAGGCCGCGTCTTTTAGCTGTAGACTTTGTGACTCCTGTTGTATTTCAGTAGAACAATATAAGGTTTCTCACAGACAAATGTAGATAACTCTCCTTGTGGAATAAATAAGAAGAGTACATACAGAAAGTCAAAGTTAATTAGGTAAAATATAATTTTGCCATTACACTAGCTAATGCTCGGTGGATAACATTATACGGTTACCACATCGTTCAGCACGCTCATAAAGTTATTAGTAGCATGATTGTTTTCACCACGGATAAAGGCAGTGCTGGGCTAACCCACGAATGAGTTTACCTGTAATGTTAACGTTAGCTGTATAGATCAACGACTAATCTGCTAATTTAGCCAGCTAGCACCCCGGTCTGTCTGCCTGAGATAACAGCTGCAACACAGCCGGGACATGTAGCAATAGCCAGTTACCGTTAGCCCATAGCCAGCCAACAGCCAGCCACCATTACAGCAATCCATCCAGTATAAGTACTATACAGCAATTAACTCCGGTGCCGGGTGCTTACGACACTAACGGCAGTTTAATGAAGCGTCGGGAAACAGACCATATCAGACCCAGATCTGAGTCGCAACAGCGGCTATCCATAGCTAGTGTTAGCTGCGTCTCCGTTAGCGCTAGCTACTGGTATTCGTGCCGAAAATCTCCTCCCTGCCGAATTTCTCACCCCTCTGTCTTTACAGTTAGCTAAATTAACCCGACAAGCACCAAAACGAATAGTTAAGATTAAAGAAAAGTGAAGGGGTAGATCGTTTCGGGCAGCTTGGAGCAGCTCAGCTGCTGCACATCGGCCGTCCTCGGCTCGCCGTCCCCCGGCAATCCCCACCCAGCACCCACACCTGTCTCTCAGGCTCGTTGAGTAGCCAGCTAGCGTTACAACAAACCCCGTCCACCCCGTTGTTGAAACCATCCAAAAGATGACAGTGACGTGAAATATATTGTGATAGTCACTGTGTTTTAGCTGCTGGCTAACGTTAGCTTGCTGGCTCACTAGCTAGCTAACTGATCAGCTACCAATACAAATCGAATCAAGAAAAATGTAATTATGTTGGGGGAAATGCAGCTATGTTATTAGAATGACACGAATAAACGTTACTAAACATAAAGTGAATACATTTGAATGGGTAAACTTGTCCGTGAACAGATGCATTCTAATCGGCGAAGGTGTTTAACATTAAAAAGTACAACTCCCATAATTCCACTCAACTTACCAACGTCATCAAAAGTCCATGTTTACAATCCATTGTTTTGGATGAGAGACCCCTAGCGGCAGAAAGTTACATATTGTACGTTTAAATTCCTATGACGCGCACTATACGCGCAGGGATCTGATTGTTCCACACGGACCGTTGTTCAGGAAGCACACCACTAGCGCGTGATACATTTTTTCATTTCACTGGTGATATCTTCAGTGGGACGTTATCCCCAGGGCCAATGACTGGAAACATCTTCTCAGTGAAAGTGTGTGTGAAGGTGTGTATGTGTGTGTTAGTATGAGCATCAGAGAACGACAGCTTTCCTCTGTTCCAGTCCAGAGTCACTCTGATCCTCTGGAGCTTCTTCTGCACTACGAGATCAGTGGCTGGACCTGATGGTGACCGCGCTGAGTATTTACCTTCATGTAACAATATTCTCCATAATCCAGACCATATGTCTCCCTTCCTCTGGACAGACTCTGCTAACACACCCAGTGACCAGAATGTACTGTCTCCAACCTCGACATCCCAGCGGTGAGTCCCTGAGTTAAAGCCCTCAGAGCCCAGGACAGAGGGGTATTTACCAAACCTCTCTGGGTTACCAGGAAGTTGCTGTATCTTGAATATTCTCACACTGGTTAGATCTTTAGACAGGACGAGATATGGATAAGCAGTGTTTGGATCCAGAATCACAGGACTGTAGGTGACCAGGTCTTTCATCTTGTTCCAGATGTTGAAGCTCAGGTTGCCCAGGTGTTTGGCCTCGTCTATCAGATCTCCTGAGAGCAGCTGTGGATCATCCAGCAGGGGGTGCTGCTGGACTCTTTCCACTGCATCCTTGTAGTTGATCAGGAATGAGACGTCTTCAGCTCTCAGCTGCTCCTCTGTGGCTCTGACTGTGTCTGAAAGAGCTGCTATCTCTCTGTTCAGAGCCTCCATCTTCTCCTTCATCCTCTGACTCTTCTGCTCCTCTTCCTCCCTCAGTGCAGCCAACTTGGCCTCCTCTTCCTCTATTAGAAACTGGTGAAGCTTCTGGAACTGCTCCTTAATCTGCGTCTCTGTGCGTCGCGCCTGGAGCTTCATGTCGTTTGCTGTTTGATCAAACTTCACTTTAACTTGTTCAAAACCCTTTAACTTCTCCTTAAAGGGCTTCAGAGTTTCCTGAAGCTCCTTCCTGGGTTGTTGTGCAGCTTCATCGATGGGTCTGATTCTGTGGTTGGAGTGTGTTTCTGAATGCAGACAGACGAGACACACTGGCTGCTGATGGTCCAGACAGAAGAGTTTGAGTTTCTCAGAGTGCAGACTGCAGAGAGCCTCTGAAGCTCTCTGATCTCTTTCCAGTAAGAAGGCCTCACACAGGTTCTTCAACACCAGGTTACAAGGTGGATTTGAATTTGAAGATGTTGCCTTACAGACTGGACACTCTCGAGCTTGTTTCTGTCTCCACCATCTCTGCAGACAGTCTTTACAGAAGCTGTGGCTACATGTCAGAACAACAGGATTTCTAAAGACATCACGACAGACCGGACAGCAGAGATCCTCCTCCGATCTGGAAGCCATTTGGTCTCTGAGTGAAGCTGAAAACACAGCAGACAAAAAGTACAGTCAGTCATGGTGTGACATTTAGATTTGTGTCCTTTATTTTATTTTTTGGTTAATGGGTGCTAGCCAGCTCTATCTACTGGCTTTTAACTAAAGACAGCTAAATGCGAAGGGGGGGAAATTTTGGCAGTGGGAGATTTTCTGCACACAGGTAACAGAGACATAACGTAACGGATGGCTGCTAGAGCCTGAAATGATCTGTTCCCAGGCGGATCATTCAATTTCCTGTTTAGGGATGGGCATGATTAATTGACGATCGACGATTGATCATTAAGAATTTCGTTGATCACGTTAATTTGTCATCGATTAAACTAATGCAGGTTGCGTTGTGTAGTGTGAGTCTTGAAGCAGTGGCAGCAATTAAACATTTTACCACCCGGGGGCGCCATAGGCTGCTCAGTTTCCATTTTGATTTCCAAAGTAAACATGAAGAGGTCACGGCGAAGTGTGGCGTGGGACCATTTTCATTTAAAAAAACGACTTAGTTCACTGCAAACACTGCGGCGCTGTGTATAAGTACAACACGGCCACAACTCAAATGATGTACCACTTAAAGTGCATCCAACCCTGGTTAATGTCAATGGCGGCGCGTCCTGCTCTCAGTCTCAGTCTATGGCATCAACTCGACGTTACCACAGAGGAGCTGAGATGCACAATAAGCAGAGGAAATGACCCAAGGGATCTGCACGTTCATTGAGATGGATATTAGAACCAGCATGTCACATTCTGTCACGACGTACCATCACCAGACTGGTAGAAACTCACTACGAAGAACGGAATAAGGTTCCCCGGCCCGGGCTGGCCAAGTTAGCGCGGAGGTACCTGTGCATCCCGGCCGGCGGGCTTTTTCGGCGGCTGGACTGACGGTCACCAGATAGCGGACTCCAGATCATGTCAACTTGCTTAACTGCCAAAAGTTGTTCTTCTTGTAATTACGATCTCATCAAGGAAGAAGATGCTGTATTTTTGTATTTTCATTGCGTTTCTAATTTACAAAAGTTAAATAATCAATTTTAATATGAAAATATTAATGATTAATCGATAGTCGATCGTTAATTGTCCCGACGATCAATGAAGAAAATTTAATCAAATGCCCATCCCTATTCCTGTTACTGCTGTTAGCGTTGTCAGCACCCGTGACTGGAGTTTGTGCTGGCTGAGTTTGTGTTCCTGTAACAATAAAACAACATGGGTACGGTCGTTGACATTTTAATGCAGAAATATTACATATTTTACCTTTTAAATAAAATATATCCAATGATGCAAATAAACTAAAACCAGTCAGATCATGTAAATTGAGTCTGGCTCAACGACGGCTCATTTACAGGAGAGTTCTGGTGCCGCCAGGTGTCCCTCACCTTCTGCTTTCTCTGTGCTTACGCTCTAAACTGCGGTCATTTTGAGAAATAGCAACCGGAGCCAACTGGACAATAGTTTTAAAGATTTACAAAGAACATGTTGAGGGCATTTCCTCTCTAACTGGGACGTTTTCTAAAGAATATGTTGAGGTCATTTCCTCTCTAACTAGGGGGTTTTGGGACTGATTGGTGGGATTGCTGTGGACGAAGTACACACAGAGATACACTGGTAAAAGCCAATGAGGTTTAACCATGTATCACCTAATTTAAATAGCTCACGTTACTGTATTCTGTCAAAAGTTAAATTCTTTTCCAATTGTATGTTGAAAATCTGAACTTTACAGAATAAACAAACCCGTTTACAAAGAACACCTCTCCGGGAACCATCACCTTATCGTGGTGGAGAGGTTTGGGTGTCCCTATGAACCTGAGGGCTGTGTTGTCTGGAGCTTTGTGAGCTTTGAGCGCTGCCAAAAGGGGGGCGGTGAAGGTCAGGGACTTCGATGGACCAGACCCGGGCAGCAGAGGCTGGCTCTGGGGACGTGGAATGTCACCTCGCTGTGGGGGAAGGAGCCAGAACTTATGAGGGAGGTGGAGCGATACCAGTTGGATCTGGTGGGGCTTACCTCTACGCACGTCTCGGTTCTGGAACCGTACTCCTGGAGAGGGGTTGAACTCTTTTCTTCTCCGGAGTTGCCCAGGGTGTGAGGCGCCAGGCGGGTGTGGGGATACTCACAAGCCCCCGGCTGAGCGCCGCTACGTTGGAGTTTACCCCAGTAGATGATAGGGTCGCCTCCCTACGCCTGCGGGTTGTTGGGGGGAAAACTCTGACTGTTGTTTGTGCATATGCACCAAAGAAGAGTTCAGAGTATTCGGCCTTCTTGGAGACCTTGAATGGAGTCCTGTATGGGGCTCCGGAGGGGGACTCCATAGTTCTGCTGGGGGACTTCAACGCACATGTGGGCAATGATGGAGACACATTGAGAGGCGTGATTGGGAGGAATGGCTTCCCTGATCTAAACCAGAGTGGTTGTCTGTTATTGGACTTCTGTGCTAGTCATGGATTGTCTATAACAAACACCATGTTCGAACATAGGGATGCTCATAAGTGTACTTGGTACCAGAGCACCCTAGGCCGAAGGTCAATGATCGATTTTATAATTGTTTCATCTGATCTGAGGCCGTATGTTTTGGACACTCGGGTGAAGAGAGGGGCAAAGCTGTCAACTGATCACCATCTGGTGGTGAGTTGGGTCAGAGGGTGGGGGAAGACTCTGGACAGACCTGGTAAGCCCAAACCGGTGGTGCGGGTAAATTGGGAACATCTGGAGGAAGCCCCTGTCCGACAGACCTTCAACTCACACCTCCGGCAGAGCTTTTCGTGCATCCCTGTGGAGGCTGGGGGCATTGAACCTGAGTGGACAATGTTCAAAGTTTCCATTGCTGAAGCTGCGGCTGGGAGCTGTGGTCTTAGGGTCTTAGGTGCCTCTAGGGGCGGTAACCCACGAACACCGCGGTGGACACCGGTGGTCAGGGAAGCCGTCCGACTGAAGAAGGAGTCCTTCCGGGATATGTTATCCCAGATGACTCCGGAGGCAGTTGCAAGGTACCGAGGGGCCCGAAGGGCTGCAGCCTCAGCCGTGAAAGAGGCAAAGCAGCGGGTGTGGGAGAAGTTCGGAGAAGACACGGAGAAGGACTTTCGGTTGGCACCAAGGCGCTTCTGGAAAACCGTTCGCCACCTCAGAAGGGGGAAGTGGGGAACCATCCAAGCTGTGTACAGTAAGGGTGGGACATTGCTGAGCTCAACTGAGGAGGTAATAGGGCGGTGGAAGGAGCACTTTGAGGAACTCCTAAATCCAGCTGATGCGAGGCAGAGCTGGAGAAATTTCCCTGGTGGAGGTCACTGAGGTAGTCAAACAACTCCACAGTGGCAAAGCCCCAGGGATTGATGAGATCCGTCCAGAAATGCTGAAAGCTCTGGGTGTGGAGGGGCTGTCTTGGTTGACACGCCTACTCAACATTGCGTGGAAGTCTGGGACAGTGCCAAAGGAGTGGCAGACCGGGGTGGTGGTTCCCCTGTTCAAAAAGGGGGACCAGAGGGTGTGTACCAATTACAGGGGTATCACACTTCTCAGCCTCCCTGGTAAAGTCTACTCCAAGGTGCTGGAAAGGAGGGTTCGGCCGATAGTCGAACCTCAGGTTGAAGAGGAACAATGTGGATTCCGTCCTGGTCGTGGAACAATGGATCAGATCTTTACTCTCGCAAGGATCCTGGAGGGAGCCTGGGAGTATGCCCATCCAGTCTACATGTGTTTTGTGGATCTGGAGAAGGCATATGACCGGGTCCCCCGGGAGATATTGTGGGAGGTGCTGCGGGAGTATGGGGTGAGGGGGTCCCTTCTCAGGGCCATCCAACCTCTGTATGACCAAAGCGAGAGCTGTGTCCGGGTTCTCGGCAGTAAGTCGGACACGTTCCAGGTGAGGGTTGGCCTCCGCCAGGGCTGCGCTTTGTCACCAATCCTGTTCGTAGTATTTATGGACAGGATATCGAGGCGTAGTCGTGGTAGGGAGGGGTTGCAGTTTGGTGGGCTGGGGATCTCATCGCTGCTCTTTGCAGATGATGTGGTCCTGATGGCATCATTGGCCTGTGACCTTCAGCACTCACTGGATCGGTTTGCAGCCGAGTGTGAAGCGGCTGGGATGAGGATCAGCACCTCTAAATCTGAGGCCATGGTTCTCAGCAGGAAACCGATGGAGTGCCTTCTCCAGGTAGGGAATGAGTCCTTACCCCAAGTGAAGGAGTTTAAGTACCTTGGGGTCTTGTTCGCGAGTGAGGGGACAATGGAGCGGGAGATTGGTCGGAGAATCGGCGCAGCGGGGGCGGTATTACATTCAGTTTATCGCACCGTTGTGACGAAAAGAGAGCTGAGCCGGAAGCAAAGCTCTCGATCTACCGGTCAGTTTTCATTCCTACCCTCACCTATGGTCATGAAGGTTGGGTCATGACCGAAAGAACGAGATCCAGGGTACAAGCGGCCGAAATGGGTTTCCTCAGGAGGGTGGCTGGCGTCTCCCTTAGAGATAGGGTGAGAAGCTCAGTCATCCGTGAGGAGCTCGGAGTAAAGCCGCTGCTCCTTCACGTCGAAAGGAGCCAGTTGAGGTGGTTCGGGCATCTGGTAAGGATGCCCCCTGGGCGCCTCCCTAGGGAGGTGTTCCAGGCACGTCCAGCTGGGAGGAGACCTCGGGGAAGACCCAGGACTAGGTGGAGGGATTACATCTCCAACCTGGCCTGGGAACGCCTCGGGATCCCCCAGTCAGAGCTAGTTAATGTGGCTCGGGAAAGGGAAGTTTGGGGTCCCCTGCTGGAGCTGCTCCCCCCGCGACCCGACCACAGATAAGCGGACGACGATGGATGGATGGATGGTTTACAAAGAACAGGTTGGGGCTCTAATTCCCCCCCTTTATAACTGGGGGTAAATGTTTTTATAACTCTCTGTTTCATAAAATTAGGCTTAAAGCTGCATACTGTTACTATCAAGTCAAGTGGGTTTTATTGTCATTGTGCAGTGTACAAGTACAAAGACAGCGAAATGCAGTTTGCGTCCAACCAGAAGTGCAAAAAAACAGAAAAGTGCAACGTAATATACAAGTATAGACAGGTGGTGCATAGACAGGACAAGAAATATATTGCAGTGTTATAAGAGCAGAATAAATACATATGGCTATGTAATATGAACAGTGTATGAACAACATGTACAAATACCGGTATGTGCAAAGAAGTTGCAGTGACATTATACTAGTAGTAAGAATAATATAGATATAGAAATATGCATTGTATTAACAGAATATATAATAAGAAAAACAGAATGAACCATACAGACAGATATGTACAGTATGTACAGCTATGTGCAGTGTGGTAACATTATAAGAATAGTAAGAATAAGTGTATGTGCAGGATATATACACTGTATATAGTGAGACAAAATAACGTTTCACCATGGATCAAGTGGTGTTACACGCAGAGGACGCTGTTATATTTAAAGTATATAAAAACGACATTTGAGACAGGGTACATTTAGTGCACCACATTATAGATTATACATAAAGTGCAATTACTACTTAAGGTAGAGCATTTAAGACAGACAAGGGACAGGACAGACAACAGACAACTGACAGGGCATAAGTAGACTTGTAACAGAGCACTGGTTGTTATAAGTTAGGTTTCTATATCTACACAATATATGATCTTTTGTTATGAAATAATAATAATAATAATAATTTAGGAAGTGTCTGACTTTACTTTATACCCCAATGCTTCTTTTGTAATGTAATTTTGGATCTTACATGGTTTACTTGTGGTTTCCAACTGTTTTTATGGTCAAATATTACCCCTAAACTCTCTCTAACTCTTCAGTTTCTATCCTTAAGCGTACATAAGTTGTTAAATGTGTTTTTCGATTTCCAAAAATCATAAACCAGACCTACACCTCTGATTTTTTGCTGGTTTATAAATCACTAACGGTTTAGGTCCAAAATACATTTCTGACCTGCTAGTAAACTACGACCCACCCAGACCTCTCAGGTGGTCTGGGACAGGTCTGCTACTACACTACGAACCACCCAGACCTCTCAGGTGGTCTGGGACAGGTCTGCTAGTAAACTACGAACCCCCCAGACCTCTCAGGTGGTCTGGGACAGGTCTGCTACTACACTACGAACCACCCAGACCTCTCAGGTGGTCTGGGACAGGTCTGCTAGTAAACTACGAACCACCCAGACCTCTCAGGTGGTCTGGGACAGGTCTGCTAGTAAACTCCGACCCACCCAGACCTCTCAGGTGGTCTGGGACAGGCCTGCTACTACACTATGACCCACCCAGACCTCTCAGGTGGTCTGGGACAGGTCTGCTAGTAAACTACGACCCACCCAGACCTCTCAGGTGGTCTGGGACAGGTCTGCTACTACACTACGACCCACCCAGACCTCTCAGGTGGTCTGGGACAGGTCTGCTAGTAAACTACGAACCCCCCAGACCTCTCAGGTGGTCTGGGACAGGCCTGCTACTACACTATGACCCACCCAGACCTCTCAGGTGGTCTGGGACAGGTCTGCTAGTAAACTACGACCCACCCAGACCTCTCAGGTGGTCTGGGACAGGTCTGCTAGTAAACTACGAACCCCCCAGACCTCTCAGGTGGTCTGGGACAGGTCTGCTACTACACTACGACCCACCCAGACCTCTCAGGTGGTCTGGGACAGGTCTGCTAGTAAACTACGAACCCCCCAGACCTCTCAGGTGGTCTGGGACAGGTCTGCTAGTAAACTACGACCCACCCAGACCTCTCAGGTGGTCTGGGACAAGGTCTGCTACTACACTACGAACCACCCAGACCTCTCAGGTGGTCTGGGACAGGTCTGCTAGTAAACTCCGACCCACCCAGACCTCTCAGGTGGTCTGGGACAGGTCTGCTACTACACTACGAACCACCCAGACCTCTAAGGTGGTCCGGGACAGGTCTGCTAGTAAACTACGACCCACCCAGACCTCTCAGGTGGTCTGGGACAGGTCTGCTAGTAAACTACGACCCACCCAGACCTCTCAGGTGGTCTGGGACAAGGTCTGCTACTACACTACGAACCACCCAGACCTCTCAGGTGGTCTAGGACAGGTCTGCTAGTAAACTACGAACCACCCAGACCTCTCTGGTGGTCTGGGACAGGTCTGCTAGTAAACTATGAACCACCCAGACCTCTCAGGTGGTCTGGGACAGGTCTGCTAGTAAAGTACGAACCCCCCAGACCTCTCAGGTGGTCTGGGACAGGTCTGCTAGTAAACTTCGACCCACCCAGACCTCTCAGGTGGTCTGGGACAGGTCTGCTACTACACTACGAACCACCCAGACCTCTCAGGTGGTCTGGGACAGGTCTGCTACTACACTATGAACCACCCAGACCTCTCAGGTGGTCTGGGACAGGTCTGCTACTACACTACGAACCACCCAGACCTCTCAGGTGGTCTGGTCTGGTCTGCTTTCTGTCCCCAGGGTCAGAACTAAACAGGGAGAAGCAGCATTTAGTTTCTATGCTCCACATATCTGGAACAAACTCCCAGATAACTGCAGGTCCGCTGCGACTCTCAGTTCTTTTAAATCAAGGCTGAAGACCTTTCTTTTTGATGTTGCCTTTCGTTAAATAATTGTTAATTTCTTATACTTAAGTTGCATTGTTGAAACTGTATGAAAATCTATAAGCATATAAAGAGAAATTAAAAAGTGAGACCGGTGGGAGCGGCCCGTTCTGGGAACAGCGAGGATTGCTGCTGGATTACATGTATAGAGCAACGGCTTGTACATCGTCCCATGCTAGCAACATAAAATCTCCTATTTTATCTGCTTTTATATTTTTAACTGCTCTTTAATGCTTAATTTCTTATACTTCTATATCTATATTTCTTATGTGCTATACAAATAAAGCTGCCTTGCCTTTGTTTACTGTTACTTATGACATTGTTATTGGTAGTGTAGTTATTGGAATATTTCCATTTGTACTGTTGCAATATCTGTTCGTTACATATCTTGTTCCTGTTTTATACATTTCAACCAGTGCTAATTTAAATAAAATGAATGAATTTAAATGGTGGAATAAACAAATATGTTGCCCACTTGTTATTTTCTTTATTTGTCTTAATTTATTATATTTGCAATCAACGGTTAGTTACCTTTATATCATTGGAAATGGGTGTCTCAACTGTACCATGGTACTGTCTCAACACATATGGGTACAGTTGAGACAAAAAGCACATTATTTTATGAGCTAATTGTGGAAAATGTAAGCTAGTTATGGGTATTATTGATTGTTAATATCTTAGTCTACAAGCTAATGAAATGTTCTGTGGCATGTCATGAGGAAATTCACTTCTTTTCAGAATCTATTGTGAAAAATCAAAACGCAAAAAGTGTCCCAACTGTTCTCAGTCTGCCCGACATATCTGAGACTGAAGTCAATTAAACTGTCCACAAACAACATTAAAAACAATGTAAACGATGTTTAATTCAGTTATTACATGCAACCAAAATAAAAGAAACCTTCAAGTAAAATGAATAAGTTTGTTGAGCACTTACGGAATGAGCCAGTCAGCGATCCAGTCCGGGGTCCAGTCCGGGATCCAGTCCGGGGTCCAGTCCGTGAAGACCAGCAGCTGTGTGGAGGAGGCTCTAAGATCAATCAGTTTGATTATCAAGCTTTATCCCAACTTAATTAATGAAATATTCCAACTGTTTCTGTTTGAAATATTACGACTTTCTTCTCATAAACGTTTTTCTACCGCGCAACTCACCGTATGGCTCCTGTCGGTGCTCTCTACTCCTGCTCCTCCTTCTTCTTCTTCTTCTTCTTCTTCTTCTTCTTCTTCTTCTTCTTCTTCTTCTTCTTCTCGTCAGCCGGCTTCCAAAAAGTTGCATTGCTGCCACCTATGGGACTAGCACCTTAGTGCACTATATCCTGTTATTATAGTCCAGTGTCTTTTTAAAAATTAAAAAAAAAAAAAACGTTTTCCCCTCCCGCTTGATCCTACTTCTAAAATACTTTTCAGAGATACTTCTTCCAACCCAATTTCTCGCAACTCTCAGAGTAGGTCTTGTCTTTGGCGGTCATCATTTCTACAAGAAATCCAAACACGTTGCACTGCCTCAGGTTCCTGACTGAACACAATAAGCCACTCTGGGGTTTTCCTGAAATAAATAAAGTGTTCAGCAGCCAATCCTCATTCTAGAGATAATAACCTCTTCCTTACGTCTGACCTCCCCTCTTTTACAAACATTAACTGAGTCAGTTACCCTACCAGATATTGAGAATAAACCCCTCCCTTTGTTTTCTTGCTCCCAGAGCTGTTGCCATTTTACAGTTGTCCCCTGCCACACAATACCTTTACCCTCCACCTTGGATAGATGACATCTGTGGTTCCCTTTGAGCAGCTGCCTTGGCCAACTTATCAACCTTTTCATTTGTTGCAATACCTACATGGGACCCATACTAATGATATATAATAATAATAGTAATATATAATCTACCCCTCTCCTCTTCACATCTCTAATTGCCAGACGAATATATTATATTTATTTGTTTGTGTCTAATAGAGTGCAAACTTGTGAGGCACTCTTAAGGCAACTGATGTTTGGTTTTATGTGTCAACTGGACTATCCAGTGAACCATATAACTGAAGCCCTAGTCAGTCCTCTGAAAAGCTGCTACAGATACACATCGAGGCTCAGACGACACTGGGGTAATAGCTTGTACATTTTATAGGCTTTTATGATTTGTCCATTTTTGTCCACTTATATGATATGTATTTCTGTATTTTCTTTTTATGCTGTTTATTGTGCCATATGAACCTGTGTCTAAAATAAAGTTATTATTATATACAAGGTCTTGTCGACTCTTATATATATATATATATATATATATATATATATATATATATATATATCCCAAAGCTAGTATCCCCAAATAATCAGTTAGTATCCCCAAATAATCAGTTAGTATCCCAAAATAATACCCAATGAAAGTAATCATGAATTTTACCTGCAGATAATGTTGTTTGTGTTCCATACAACATACATACATGTCATGCATCCATGTTATTTTTGGTCAGTTTGGTTAAAAGAAACCAATATTTCAAATATATTTATTTTCCTCTCTAATTTGTTTTGCTACTTTTCGAACCCGAACACAAACAGAATGGAGTGACGTCAGGGCGTGAGTCACTGGCCGGTGACGTCATCGACGTTGTTGCAGAGTCACTGCGGTTCGACTGTAAACAAGGTGAAGGAGTCGCCATTAAAAAGGCTAAATTACGCCTAAACTCCTGCGCTGTTGGTCTCTGCTGTTAACTCGGACGTTTGGACTCAACTCGCGAGCAACTTGTGACACGACTCGAAACTCAAAACCATCCGCGCGCAGTCTTTTCTTTATAAATAAAGGCACAGTTCGTGTTTTTCCGCACAGAGCTAGCTAACTAACGTTAGCCCTTCACGTCTTGTTAGCTTGTTAGCTGTCGCTAGCTAGCTAGCCCCGCTGGCTAGTCAACATCCAAAGAGGCCTGTTGCCAGGGAAACACGCTTTATACCCCCCGGGTATATCTCTCTCTTAACTGCGACCAGGATACCCTGAACCGTAAGTATCACCTCCCGTAACGACGTCCTGTGGCCAGTTAGCTTAGCTTAGCAGCCAAAGTAACTTGCTAGCATTAGCCAATAGTGTGGGAGTGCGTTGTGGCTAGAAGGGATACAGTTACGGCCGGAAGGTACGCATAATCTCGGGTAATATAATAATAATATGTTAATACTTTCACCCAGAAAACGCGTTTTCGTTCTTCGGGAGTTTTTAATCCGAACCACGATCTTTCCCCTCAACTTCACTTGTCCATTAGTCGTTTTGGTGCCTCAACCAACCTGTCGTCGCCGTAGCTGTATCCCTTCTAGTGCTTGTTATGAAACACTGTTTACACCATAATCAGAAATTATTCCCTCAATAAATAAATAAATTACACTTACGTGGAATTGGCCTTGGTTGCCTTGCATACGTAAACAAACACATGTTGAACATCAATATGAAATAAACAATAAATACAGAAACAAATATATACATACAAAATAACTGTTGGTTACGAAAATATAGTGTATGTATGTGTGTATGTGTGTGTGTGTATATATATATATATATATATATATATATATATATATATATATATATATATATATATATATATCATTAGTTGGGTTGGTAAAATAACGAAATTATAGTTTTTAAGTAGCCTATAGAAAAAAAATATTTATGTAAAGAAATTTATAAAAATAAAAAGTGTGCAACTCTTCTTCAGTGGAAGGAAAAGGCTACTTAATTTGTTTCCCCTCACGTGAAACCTATTGGAGAACGCTGACGAGTCAGTAGTTAGGTTAGTAAAAGCGCGTCTAGGCTGCAGGTGGAAGACGAAAAACGCAGTACCCTGCATCGCAAAGTTGAGACAAGATTCAACTTTTAGAAAAATACAACCCTGTGTCACACTGCGGTGGCCGATCACGTGCGCGTGGATCAGACCTGTGGGAGTGTTTTTGAGGCGGTGTGAGAGTCCCGTACAGGAAACAGGAAACATCACTGCCTCCATCTCTGCCACAAAAAGCTCTGAACTGCCGGGAGTTTGTGGAACAGCTGACTGTCTCCTCAGTCCCTCCGTCTCTTTTCGTTCTATAAACGATCTGACAACAGTAAACTGTTACTGAACCTCTAGTCGCCTGCTGATGAGCAAGTGGCGCCTTGTACGGCATTCAGCGTCTGAATGTGTGTGTGAATGGTGAATGGTACAGTACATTTACATTTAAGTAGAAATAGTATATGTAAAACAATGTTTTACTGCCAACATCGGCAACTGCCAATTTAGTGGACATCGCCCAACCCTGGCTATTAGTATCCCAAAACAATCAGTTAGTTTCCCCAAATAGTCAGTATCCCAAAATCACGATAAACCATCTCAAAGTAATGATAAACTGTCTGTGTGTGTGTGTGTAGCTGGTCAGAGCGGCCTCCTCCCACCATGGAGGCAGGAGGGAAGGGCTGCGAGGAGGAAACGCTGCAGACGGCGTTTAAGAAGCTGAGGGTCGATGCCGAGAGGTAAATAACAACAACCTGCGCTGACTACAGCTGCACGATATGAGGAAAAGATTAATAATAAAGTTTATACGTGTGCTTCCTCTTGGCAGTTTACCCGGAGCGGGGAGTGTGTCGGAGGCGCTGGCTCCCAGAGCGGCGTCACGCGCTTGTCTCGACGCCAGCGGAGCCAAGCCCAAACTCGGCTGCACGAAGGACAACCGGCACGGGTAGGTTTGCGGGGGAGGGGGGGGGGGGTGTCACTGCTCGAGGGTAACTTTACCGAGGAGCAGTTGCAGTGTTCAAAAACGTTCTCTTTTGTGATTAAGAGTTTTTTTTTTGTTCTGTAGCTTGAGTCAACTAAAAACCGCTCGGTGTAACACGAAAGGTTTAAACTTTTTCCTTTTCCAAAGTGTAGACGGGCTCATCTCAAAGTCTTAAAGCTACAGTGTGTAAGAATTACTCCCGTCTAGCGTTGAGATCATTATATCGCAATCAACTCTCTCTCGCCACGCAGTTCAAAGTACGTACTGCAGCTACGGTAGCCGTCACGCTTCAAAAAGCGAAAGTGTACAAAAATGTCCTCCATGTTTCCTTCTTCTAACTTGCGGGGGCCGTTAGCAGCAGCTGTGAGTTTATCATGTGACAGTGAAAACGTGAAAGGTGGAGCAGTATGTCCTGTATGTCCCTTACCGGCTACCGTATTTCAAGATGGAGCATGAATATGGAGCGTCTACACCAGTTCATGTATGAATATGGAGCGTCTACACCAGTTCATGTATGAATATGGAGCGTCTACACCAGTTCATGTATGAATATGGAGCGTCTACACCAGTTCATGTATGAATATGGAGCTTCTACACCAGTTCATGTATGAATATGGAGCATCTACCCCAGTTCATGTATAAATATGGAGCATCTACCCCAGTTCATGTATGAATATGGAGCGTCTACACCAGTTCATGTATGAATATGGAGCTTCTACACCAGTTCATGTATGAATATGGAGCATCTACCCCAGTTCATGTATAAATATGGAGCATCTACCCCAGATCATGCATGAATATGGAGCGTCTACACCAGTTCATGTATGAATATGGAGCTTCTACACCAGTTCATGTATGAATATGGAGCATCTACCCCAGTTCATGTATAAATATGGAGCATCTACCCCAGTTCATGTATGAATATGGAGCTTCTACACCAGTTCATGTATGAATATGGAGCTTCTACACCAGTTCATGTATGAATATGGAGCGTCTACCCCAGTTCATGTATGAATATGGAGCGTCTACACCAGTTCATGTATGAATATGGAGCGTCTACCCCAGTTCATGTATGAATATGGAGCGTCTACCCCAGTTCATGTATGAATATGGAGCGTCTACCCCAGTTCATGTATGAATATGGAGCGTCTACACCAGTTCATGTATGAATATGGAGCATCTACACCAGTTCATGTATGAATATGGAGCGTCTACACCAGTTCATGTAAGCGCAAATGTAAAATTTCAAGCCAATAGGAATACTTGGAATTGATGGTGGTGGTAAATGTTCATAAAAAAAGGAGAATTTGTGAAGGGCAATACAGAATTTGATAATAAACAACTACAAACGTTACACACTGGGGCTTTAAATGTGCATTCACGCTGCCTGCATCGGCTATCATTGAATGGGGGGGAGGGGTAGCGCGTCTAGGCTGCAGGTGGAAGACGAAAAACGCAGTACCCTGCATCGCAAAGTTGAGACAAGATTCAACTTTTAGAAAAATACAACCCTGTGTCACACTGCGGTGGCCGATCACGTGCGCGTGGATCAGACTTGTGGGAGTGTTTTTGAGGCGGTGTGAGAGTCCCGTACAGGAAACAGGAAACATCACTGCCTCCATCTCTGCCACAAAGAGCTCTGAACTGCCGGGAGTTTGTGGAACAGCTGACTGTCTCCTCAGTCCCTCCGTCTCTTTTCGTTCTATAAACGATCTGACAACAGTAAACTGTTACTGAAAACAGTAACTGTGAAATATGAATAAATATAAAGTCTACTTGTACACAAACGGGCCATTTCAGTGACACTCCCCCCGCCGACCGAACAGCCCTGCGGAGAATCGCCGTTTCTAATCTGAATGGGAGAGAGAGAGAGAGAGCAGTGTTTGTAGTAGTATGTTGATTTGAAAAATGGCGGCCCACCATGGCAACATTTCTGCCGCCATGGTATCAGAAGTAAGGCAGACGTGCAATGTACAGTAGTCCAACGTGGCATCATGACCGCGTTAAAATACACGCCACTTTCCTAAAGCCAAGTGGCGTGTTCTCTGTACGCATTTGAGCAGCTATCCTTTGTATGTCTACGCTGTATACAGCGCATGTAAACATACACGCCACTTGCCACGTGCCGTGATATCACGAGAACGTCACGTGTGTAAAAACAAAAAGGTTGGGTTTAGGAAAAGAACATTGGGGAAGACTTTAGTAAAACGAAAAAACGACGGCTGCTCTCCCAGGTGAAAGGTGTGTGTGTGTGTGTGTGTGTGTTGATTACTACATAATGTTTCATGTTCTTTCTTTCTTCCTCTTTAGCTGCAAGAGGAAAACGTCCCGAGGAGCGTCCAGAACGCAGCGACGTCGGCGCTCCAAGTCGGCCATCGTGCACCCTCCCAAGTTTACCCAAGAGCTCTCTCCCTCCGCCGCTCCCGGCCACATCTCGTCCCCGGTGGTCTTTGGATCCTGCAACGAGACACGCGTCGGAGCGGCGGTTTCCCCGCGGCCGCCCCTAAAGAAGATCCCCGCTGCCGTTTCTACTGTCGCGACATCATCCAGGAAGGACGGAGAGTCGAGCGAGGACAGCGGTTGGGAAAAAAGTGCCTGCGAGGAAGCAGAAGCACCGCAGATATGCCGCCCCGCGGACGCCGCAGACACCACTGACTTCCGCGCTTTATCGGAGCTCCACAACCGCGGCTCGCCAGTTTGCCAACAAATACGTGAGAAAATTATTGAGATGTTTAAAAACAATGTTCCTCAAAGAAAGATAGGAAGACATTTGCTTATTTCACCTTCAACAGTGCATAATATAATTAAAAGATTCAAGGAATTTGGAGGAATTTCAGTGCGTAAAGGACAAGGGCGCAAGCCTAAGCTGAACAACCGTGATCTCCAAGCCCTCAGGCAGCACTGCATCAAGAATCTTCATTCATCTATAAGCGATATCACCACATGGGCTCAGGACTACTTTGGCAAACCTTTGTCAATCAACACAATACGTAGTTACATCCACAAATGCCAGTTAAAACTGTACTGTGCCAAAAGGAAGTTACAGCCACAAATGCCAGTTAAAACTGTACTGTGCCAAAAGGAAGCCCTATGTTAACAGCATCCAGAAGCGCCGTCGACTTCTCTGGGCTCGGAGGCATCTGGGATGGACCATCACACAGTGGAAACGTGTACTGTGGTCAGATGAATCAGTATTTCAGGTATTTTTTGGGAGAAATGGACGCTGTGTGCTCCGGACCAAAGAAGAAAAGGATCATCCAGACTGTTACCAGCAAAAAGTCCAAAAGCCAGGGTCTGTCATGGTATGGGGTTGTGTCAGTGCCCTTGGCAAAGGTAACTTGCACTTCTGTGATGGTACCATTAATGCTGAAAAGTACATAGAGATTTTGGAGCACAATATGCTGCCTTCAAGAAGACATATTTTCCAGGGATGTCCATGCATATTTCAACAAGATAATGCTAAACCACATTCTGCACACATTACAAAATCCTGGCTGCGGAGGAAGAGGATACGGGTACTTGACTGGCCTGCCTGCAGTCCCGACCTGTCTCCAATAGAGAATGTGTGGCACATTTTGAAGCGCAAAATGCGACAACGAAGACCCCGTACTGTTGCCCACCTTAAGACTTGTTTGCAGCAAGAATGGGACAAAATTACACCTGAAACACTTCATCACTTGGTGTCTTCAGTCCCTAAACGTGTTAAGTGTTGTGAAAAGGAATGGCAACATTACAAAGTGGTAAATGCTTTACTGTTCCAACTTTTTTTGAAATGTGTTGCAAGAACCAAAATAGGAATTTTGTTTTTTTGAAAAAGAAACAATAAAAATCATGAGGAACACATTAAATTATGTGCTGTTGTATTGTCTGCAATGAAATACAAGTCAAAGTACATTTAGAAATCACTACTTTCTTTGTTTGTTTTCCATACATACATAAAATATCCATGCAACATGAATGTCTTTGGTGTGTTTGAGTTTAGAAGGTAACAGAGGATAACATTTAATATTTGTCTTACCAGCATGTGCTCGCTGTTATACACTGCTCAAATAAAGGGAACACTAAAATAACACATCCTAGATCTGAATGAATGAAATATTCTTATTAAATACTTTATTCTTTACATAGTTGAATGTGCTGACAACAAAATCACACAAACATTATCAATGGAAATCAAATGTATCAACCCATGGAGGTCTGGATTTGGAGTCACACTCAAAATTAAAGTGGAAAAACACACTAGAGGCTGATCCAACTTTGACATAACGTCCTTAAAACAAGTCAAAATGAGGCTCAGTAGTGGGTGTGGCCTCCACGTGCCTGTATGACCTCCCTACAACGCCTGGGCATGCTCCTGATGAGGTGGCAGAGGGTCTCCAGAGGAATCTCCTCCCAGACCTGGACTAAAGCATCCGCCAACTCCTGGACAGTCTGTGGTGCAACGTGGCGTTGGTGGATGGAGCGAGACATGATGTCCCAGATGTGCTCAATTGGATTCAGGTCTGGGGAACGGGCATGCCAGTCCATAGCATCAATGCCTTCCTCTTGCAGGAACTGCTGACACACTCCAGCCACATGAGGTCTAGCATTGTCTTGCATTAGGAGGAACCCAGGGCCAACCGCACCAGCATATGGTCTCACAAGGGGTCTGAGGATCTCATCTCGGTACCTAATGGCAGTCACGCTACCTCTGGCGAACACATGGAGGGCTGTGCGGCCCCCCAAAGAAATGCCACCCCACACCATTACTGACCCACTGCCAAACCGGTCATGCTGGAGGATGTTGCAGGCAGCAGAACGTTCTCCACGGCATCTCCAGACTCTGTCACGTCTGTCACGTGCTCAGTGTGAACCTGCTTTCATCTGTGAAGAGCACAGGGCGCCAGTGGCAAATTTGCCAATCTTGGTGTTCTCTGGCAAATGCCAAACGTCCTGCACGGTGTTGGGCTGTAAGCCCAACCCCCACCTGTGGACGTTGGGCCCTCAAACCACCCTCATGGAGTCTGTTTCTGACCGTTTGAGCAGAGACATGCACATTTGTGGCCTGCTGGAGGTCATTTTGCAGGGCTCTGGCAGTGCTCCTCCTTCTCCTCCTTGCACAAAGGCGGAGGTAGCGATCCTGCTGCTGGGTTGTTGCCCTCCTACGGCCTCCTCCACGTCGCCTGATGTACTGGCCTGTCTCCTGGTAGCGCCTCCATGCTCTGGACACTACACTGACAGACACAGCAAACCTTCTTGCCACAGCTCGCATTGATGTGCCATCCTGGATGAGCTGCACTACCTGAGCCACTTGTGTGGGTTGTAGACTCCGTCTCATGCTACCACTAGAGTGAAAGCACCGCCAGCATTCAAAAGTGAGCAAAACATTAGCCAGGAACCACCTGCAGAACCACTCCTTTATTGGGGGTGTCTTGTTAATTTCCACCTGTTGTCTATTCCATTTGCACAACAGCATGTGAAACTGATTGTCAATCAGTGTTGCTTCCTAAGTGGACAGTTTGATTTCACAGAAGTGTGATTGACTTGGAGTTACATTGTGTTGTTTAAGCGTTCCCTTTATTTTTTTGAGCAGTGTATTAAGGAAAGTTTGCTGCGATCGAGTTTAAATAACTCTAGGACTTCCGGGGTAACAGGAAGTGACTGAATTTTTGAGGAATTATTAATTATTTAATTAATAAATAATACCAGCCCAGCTGGTACTAACAGTGGGTAAACACCATTAGATTACTTACAATCACTTTGTGTATTACAAGTTTTCTGAAAGTTTAAATGTGCAGATGAAGCATTATCTTAGTAAATGTGTGTTAATTACCATAATTTTCCAGAAACAAAATCTGAACAGTTGATAGGTTCAAAATAATTTTTATTTTGTTCTCAACAGCTTCAAAATAAATCCATTTTCTCCATGTTTTCAGCAATGAAATGTTCAATATATCAGGCTCTGAATAATATATGATCAAAGTCCTGTGCGATGGCTGGACATGTACAAGTCAACATAAAGCCCAGTTCAGACCAAAGATTCACGACGAGACAAAACCGTTTTAGAACGTCGCAGAGAAAAGTTTCAGCGCTCTGAACCGGCCCGTCTCAGCTCGACTCAAACCAGCTGATGGTGTCGCTGAGACTCAGCTGGTCGAGTCTCCAGAGGCTGGTTTTAGAACGTAAGAGACATCTCCTGTTTCTACAGCCAATAGAGAAGTCAGCTGGTGGAGTCTCCAGAGGCTGGTTTTACAACGTAAGAGACGTCTCCTGTTTCACCAGACAATAGAGAAGTCAGCTGGTTGAGTCTCCAGAGGCTGGTTTTAGAACGTAAGAGACATCTCCTGTTTCTACAGCCAATAGAGAAGTCAGCTAGAAACTATAGAAATAAAATGAACCATAATCCATTTTATTTGTGTTACAAACAGCTGGTCGAAATGGCAGAGTTTCAGACGGAGCCTCAACGAGCTCCTGAAAGCACGGTAACGTTGCATGGTGGAGCGAGATAGAACAAATAAAATGTGTTTTCCGCCGATTCATCACTAGAAATGTAACTGTAGGAAGCATCTCACTATCACTAACATTATCCACATTCATATTTAGACGAAACAAGTGATATATCCAGCTACAAAAAAGCCTAAACGTTGGAAGTTAGAACAGAACATTCAGTTATCGATTCATTGTTATTTTGGGGATCAAATGAGCTTCTACAAAGTGTTTTGTGTTATCATAGCTCCAGGCAAACATATAACATGAAGAATTTAATAAAAACAGTATTGATAACAAAAAGAAAAATGAACCAAAAGATCAGAAACTAAACGAAATCATTTTACACGTGAAAAAAACTAAACGTGCTCTTGACTGCAGCACTTGAACATATCTGATGCAGAGTTAGGGTTGATGCAGGATTGATGCAGTTTTCGGATTGTATTGTAAATCACTTGGATGAAAATGTCAGCTAGACGACTGTAATGGAAATAAAAATGTCAGCTAAAACACAAAGGAGATTGTCAAACTAAACGTTAAACAATAAGTGAAACAAAAATTAGGCATATTTTTGTATTAACGAGACCTTAGAAGGACAGGTTTAGATTAAGAGGTTAAATTCAGCGACTTTTCCCTTTAAGAAATAAACATCATCATGAATATAATCATCCTCTTTATCTAACTGCTCTGCTCCACTGTCACACACACCTTCACTGGTGATATCTTCAGTGGGACGTTATCCACAGTGCCAATGTATGGAAACATCTTCTCAGTGAAAGTGTGTGTGAATGTGTGTATGTGTGTGTTAGTATCAGCATCAGAGAACGACAGCTTTCCTCTGTTCCAGTCCAGAGTCACTCTGATCCTCTGGGGCTTCTTCTGCACTACCAGATCAATGCGTGAATCTGATGCTGACCGTGCTGCGTATTTACCTTCATGTAACACTATTCTCCATAATCCAGACTGTATGGCTCCCTTTCTCTGGACAGACTCTGCTAACACTCCCAGTACCCAGAATGTACTGTCTCCAACCTCGACATCCCAGCTGTGAGTCCCTGAGTTAAAGCCCTCAGAGCCCAGGACACAGCGGTGTTTATCAAACCTCTCTAAATTATCAGGAAGCTGCCGTCTCCTTACTAGTCTCACACTGGTCAGATCTCCAGACGGAATGAGTTCTGGGCCAGCAGTGTTTGGATCCAGAATCACAGGAGTGTAGGAGACCATGTCCTTCATCTTGTTCCAGATGTTGAAGCTCAGGTTGCCCAGGTGTTTGGCCTCGTCTATCAGAGCTCCTGAGAGCAGCTGTGGATCATCCAGCAGGGGTTGCTGCTGGACTCTTTCCACTGCAGCCTTGTAGTTGATCAGGAATGAGGCGTCTTCATCTCTCAGCTGCTCCTCTGTGGCTCTGACTGTGTCTGAAAGAGCTGCTATCTCTCTGCTCAGAGCCTCCATCTTCTCCTTCATCCTCTGACTCTTCTGCTCCTCTTCCTCCCTCAGTGCAGCCAACCTGGCCTCCTCTTCCTCTTCTAGAAACTGGTGAAGCTTCTTAAACTGATCCTTAATCTGCGTCTCTGTGCGTCGGGCCTGGACCTTCAGGTGTTTTGCCGTTTGATCGCACTCCTCTTTAACCTGTCCAAAACCCTTTAACTTCTTCTTTAAGGTCTCCAGACTTTCCTGAAGCTCCTTCCTGGGTTGTCGTGCAGCTTCATCGATGGGTCTGATTCTGTGGTTGGAGTGTGTTTCTGAATGCAGACAGATGAGACACACTGGCTGCTGATGGTCCAGACAGAAGAGTTTGAGTTTCTCAGAGTGCAGACTGCAGAGAGCCTCTGAAGCTCTCTGACCTCTCTCCAGTAAGAAGGCCTCACACAGGTTCTTCAACACCAGGTTACAAGGTGGATTTGCATTTGAGGATGTTGTCTTACAGACTGGACACTCTCGAGCTTGTTTCTCTGTCCACCAGCTCTGCAGACAGTCTTGACAGAAGCTGTGGCTACATGACAGAAGAACAGGATTTCTAAAGACATCACGACAGACTGGACAGCAGAGATCCTCCTCTGATCTGGAAGCCATTTTATCTCTGAGTGAAACTGAAAACACAGCAGACAGAAAGTAAAGTTAGTCATGGTTCAACATTTAGAATTTTGTATCCATTTTTTATTAGATTTTTTGGTTAATGGGTGCTTTCCAGCTCTAATATTTTTTTATTTTGACAGCCCTAATATGTATATATGTATATATATTAGGGCTGCCAATCGATTAAAAGCTTTAATCGAATTAATTACAGACCCTGTGATTGATTAATGTAAATTAATCGCATACATCATTTTTGCTGTGAAAGTATTTTAAAATATTTCAATTCAAATGAACCAATGAATAATCAGCATTCGTGACATTAAAGTTAAAAAAAACTATTATTTCACTGCTCAAATAATGACCATAACAATCAACAATATAACCTAATATGCTTAGGAAATAAATTCAAAAGGGTATTTTACAATTACTACGAATGCACCGCAAGGCTGTAGATTACCAGTTTCATTGAACGCACCGTCTCTTATTTGTTTTTCTGACAACGGCAGAAACAGTCAAACTTTACACCATTAAACGTTAGCTGTTAGCATTTTAACTGTTTAATCCAGCTACTAGCTAGCGGTGGGCTAATGTTACATGTTAACCATAGACAGTTAAAGAAACTAGCGTCACGTGCAGTGATGTTTCATACATACATATATATTAGAGGTGGGCATAGATACATTTTTTTAATCTAGATAAATCTCACTGTAATCTTGAAATTAATCTAGATTAAAATGGCTCATTTGAATTCTGCCAAAAACATTCAGAATGTGTGTGCTACCCAAATAATGACTAAAAGTAAGTCTTTGAGAACGGGTTTCTCAAGCCAGGTGGAACATTAGACCAGGGGCTCATCTCCTGTTCCCAGAATACACTGAATGCATCACTAACTAACTACGACTAGTTCACTTTCTAAAGCGGAGAAATCTCTGGTTTGCTGAGAGTCGGTCGGGACTCTGACATTAACACACTGGCAGACGCAAGTGACAGAGAGACGGAGGAGAGCAGGGAAGGAAATATGCTGCTGAACGAATACGCTGCATGGTTTAAATAGCGGTAAAAAAATTAATAAAACGCAAGTGCGGCGGGCGGTGTTGATTGTGAGGCGCACCGCCGCACATCAGTCTATGTGGGAAACACTGTTACTGACTGTTTATTCAGTTAAACATTCATTTTTAACTGTTTTACAGTCAGTAGGCTGTAAAATATCAAGGTGAAAGTCATCAGAGCTGCGTAGTCGCCTATAGACCAGCTCCCAACACAACTAGAGAAGAGATTAACGGAGATATTTGTTTTTATCGCCCGGTAAGAGTCTCACGTTAACGCCGATAACGGCCCACCACTAATATATATATATATATATATATATATATATATATATATATATATATATATATATATATATATATATGTGTGTGTGTGTCAGCTAAATGTACAGAACAGGGTAGTACAGGGTAGACAGTATCTTCAATAGGTCAAATCTGTCCATTTAATGATAATTATACCTCTTAAGTTTGTTCTGTAACTCAAAAACCGTGGGTCCAAACGGAAAAATGATATCATCACCAGAGAGATAAAAGTCTGGTGAACGCATTGATGTGGTTTTTATGTTTGTGGTGTCAAATATATGCGACACAGAGCCGGTAACAAACAGGGAACCTGTCTGTGTACTTCCAGATATTTATTTTCATTGTTTCTATCGGCACTTGGTACGTAGGGAGCCAAAAGTTTAGGTCCAGTGGATTCCAAAGTTACATGTCTGCGACCGGCACAAGATTTCCTACATTTTGACCAACAATGATGATGATGAAGAGTGAAAACTGTAGGGGAGAGAGACATTTGTTTGGAAAGATTTCAGAGGATTGTACTGCAGCTCCCCCCTCTGTCCTCCCCTCTGGCTCTCAACATTCTGTCCCATACACACACATTGGAAAATCTGAAACGGTCTGAAAGGAGGACTATACGTAAACTGTGATTTTGTAGAAACCGTGTTTGATTTCTGAATGCCCATTCAGCCCAATAAAGGCCAAAGTCTTGTCTTCGGTTTAAACTTTTAATTTCCTTTCTACATTAAAGTATAGCGATACAGCATGGCCTCAAAGAGGGGTTGTTTTGAGCAATGTTAAGTGATTTTCTGAAGATTTCCAATTGAAGTCTGTGGGAAATTTTGTGCCGTTTTTTTGCCGATTTCGTGAAAACTGTGCGGCAAATCTTAGTGCTGGGCGGTATACCGGTTCATACCGAAAACCGGTGTATATTTTCGTCACGATGTTCATTTTTAATATACCGCCATACCGGTGTGTTTAATAACACAATGTCCGGAACGAACGTTACGCTGCGCGCGCGACACTGTTTTAGACGGACCCTTTAAAATGCTGCACTTCTAAGCAGCGACGGTAAACAGCAGCGCACCAGAGGGACGTCACACGGAAGATGGATGCTGCAGAAGTAGTAGAAACGAACTTGTGCCAAAAAAAGGAGCCGCCGGGTCTGTTGTTTGGAGGTTTTTTGGTTTCCAAAAATCCGACGTTGACCAAACAACCGTTTTATGCGAGTGCTGTCGGGCTAAAATAGTCGCGAAAGGCGGCAACACGAGCAATTTGCTCCACCACCTCAGCTGCAAACACATCTTGGAGTATCAAGAATGTATGAAATGAAAGTCAGCAGGCTCAGCGCCCTCCACATCAGCAGGTAACACGGGGAAAGCTAAAGAAAAGTCGAGCCAAATGTCACTTAAAGACGCGTTTGCTAGAGGGACTCGCTATGACAGAAAAAGCAGATTACAAACTCCATCACCAACCACCGAGCTAAAGACACGGTCCCCTTAATACAGTGGTGAGGAATGAGTCAATTAAGGCAATTTACTGCAGTAATTCCTCTCTCAACGAGTAGAAAATGCATTGAACATCTGAATATGCATGAAAAAAAACGACGTCAAAAACCGGAAAACCGGCATAATTTTGAAAAAAAAAACGTGATATGAATTTTTGGTCATACCGCCCAGTACGATTTTGTGAAAACTGTGCGGCAAATCTCTTAAAAAAGTCATAGCACACCATTCCCGAGCATTACACGTGTTTTGATGTACTTTGTGTGCATGTGTTGGCAACGCTCCATGACTAGTAGCGGGACAAAAATGTGGCGGAAGATGGAGAAGAAGAAGTAATAAGTATGAGCAATAATAGACAGTGTGCCGATTGCTGCTCTTGCAGCACATTGGCACGCTGAATAAGAACAACAGAATGAACCATACAGACAGATATGTACAGTATGTACAGCTATGTGCAGTGTGGTAACATTATAAGAATAGTAAGAATAAGTGTATGTGCAGGATATATACACTGTATATAGTGAGACGAAATAACGTTTCACCATGGATCAAGTGGTGTTACACGCAGACCACGCTGTTATATTTAAAGTATATAAAAACGACATTTGAGACAGGCTACATTTAGTGCACCACATTATAGATTATACATAAAGTGCAATTACTACTTAAGACAGACAAGGGACAGGACAGACAACAGACAACTGACAGGGCATAAGTAGACTTGTAACAGAGCACTGATTGTTATAAGTTAGGTTTCTATCTACATAATGTATGGCCTTTTGTTATGAAACCCTGTATTTTTTATTTGACAAAGTATCCTGTATCATATATGCATGTCTGGTTTTTGTAGCAAAGCAAACAGCTTAAGAAATTCAGTTAGAAATCGACGTATCGCCCCAATGAACGTGAGCAGCTAATGTGGTAGCCTCTCTACTGTGGACTGGGGTAGACTGTGTACTGTCGAGACACCTTAAATAACTTGCGTGCGCAGAAAGCACAAGTTGTGATTTTTGCTGTGCACGTGTATTATTGTCCTCTTTGATCGGCTACACACGTCATCATTGTTGTTTGTTTACTGTTACTTATGACATTGTTATTGGTAGTGTAGTTATTGGAATATTTCCATTTGTACTGTTGCAATATCTGTTCGTTACATAACTTGTTACTATTTTATACATTTCAACCAGTGCTAATTTAAATAAAATTAATGAATTTAAATGGATGAATAAACAAATATATGTTGCCCACTTGTTATTTTCTTTATTTGTCTTTATTTATTATATCTGATAGTTAGTTACCTTTACATCATTAAAAATGGGTGTCTCAACTGTACCATGGTACTGTCTCACCTGTACTACATATGGGTACAGCTCCTTATTTTATGGAAAATATAAACTAGTTATGGGTATTATTGATTGATAATATCTTAGTCTACAAGCTAATGAAATGTTCTGTGGCATGTCATGAGGAAATTCACTTCTTTTCAGAATCTATTGTGAAAAATCAAAACGCAAAAAGTGTCCCAACTGTTCTCAGTCTGCCCGACATATCTGAGACTAAAGTCAATTAAACTGTCCACAAACAACATTAAAAACAATGTAAACGATGTTTAATTCAGTTATTACATGCAACCAAAATAAAAGAAACCTTCAAGTAAAATCAATAAGTTTGTTGAGCACTTACGGAATGAGCCAGTCAGCGATCCAGTCCGGGATCCAGTCCGGGTTTCTGCTGGGTTGATGGACCAATGGCGGGTTACCTGAAGCAGCTGAGGAGTCCATATGAAGCGGTCCGGGAACTCGGTGAACACATCTCACTGGTCGGATGGACAAACAGTCTGAAATGGATTACACGGTCTTCTACCGACAACTGACCGGAGAACTCCTGCCGGTGCTCGGTGCTCTATACTCCTTCCTTCCTTCCTTCCTTCCTTCCTTCTCTACTCCTTCCTTCCTTCCGCCACTTCTTTCTCCTTTCAGGTTTATTGTCGGTTATCACACAACGAGTTGGTGCTTTACCGCCACCACCTGGTATGGAGGTGGATCAGGATATCTAAAGTGTACAATACTCAAACGCTATAAAAATAATTTTAAGTTTTTGGTCTCTATATACAGCTACGCCCCCTTCATAACAACTCTATGGGGGTGAATTATTTTTTATAACCCACCTGTTTAAATGATATTACAGATAAAGGTAGCATATAGACCAGGGGTCGACAACCTTTTTGATATGAAGTGCCCTTTTCAAAATCTCTTGTTTATTAGTGTGCCATGTCAACATTAAGTTTAATTATGACATCACGTCAAAATCTAATATCCAGGGAATCTGTAATTATTCCCTAGCAACATTTGATAACATTTAGTTCCCATAATCAAGACATTGTAATTATGACACAAGGCTGCCATCCTTATGAAAACGTCCACATCTGAGTTGGAATCATCAACCGTACCAACATGACACCAATCTTGTTCATCATCTTAATCTTCACTCAGTTATAATGGCAGTACATGTCAACACTTTCATGTGTAGACGGCTCAAGTGAGGTTTAAGAACAAATGAGTTCTTATTTGCATGATGAGGCCCATTGTGAGTGTTTTTACTTTTGGTACTTTGTTCAGTTCAACACTTGGATCAGCAGAGGACGCCAAAGCATCAGCAAACAAACTCCTGCAAGATCATCTCTTCATCACACACACTGAAAAGTGATCACAATACACTTATTTTCTTGTGAGCAATTCAGCTTCTAATGTTTGTTTTTTTTAACCCTTGTATTATCTTCCCATCGACTTTTTCTGACGTTTTTGTTGCATTTTTCAACACTTTTATTTTTAAAATTCATGGTCAATAAACCTAATTTATATGACATTATACATATTTATTTGTTTTTTTATTTCGACTAATAGTTAAGATCAGAGGATTTTGAGTGGATGTCAAAGTTTAGTCATTATACTGTTGAATGAAACCATGTGTCAAATGCTATAAAATTGAATACAACTCCCAAAGTTAAATGGAAGTAGTCTTTAAATTTACCTGCGAAAAAGTACATCAATACATCCATGTTATTTTTGGGAATTTGGTTTACGTAAAACACTTTGAAAATGGGTCAAATTTGACCCAAGGATAACAAGAGGGTTAATGTGTTGTAGTTTGAGTTAATATTAGAGTTTTAATAGTTTCAATTTAATTTAGTTTGAGTTATAGTTTTCACAAAATGGCGGACACGTTGACGTATTGCTCCAATGAATAGCAGCTGTCAATGCGGTATCTGTGTGTATATATGCTATCTATAGGTTTACACAGATGGTGAAATCAGATCTGGTGATGAATTCCAGGTTGTCAAAATGGCTCCCATCCCTCCTCTACTAACTGTTTTTGTTAAGGCAAGGCAAGGCAGCTTTATCTGTAGAGCACTTTTCAGCAACAGGGCAATTCAAAGTGCTTTACATGAAGACAATCAAAATACAAGAATAGAAGTTACAGTGCAGTATAAGAAATTAAACATTAAAGAGCAGTTAAAAACAGTTACAAATATAAAAGCAGATAAAATAAGCAACGAAAGTATAAGAAATGGATAGTTATTTAACGAAAGGCAAAATGAAAAAGAAAGGTCTTCAGCCTTGATTTAAAGAACTGAGAGTTGCTGCAGACCTGCAGTTTTCTGGGAGTTTGTTCCAGATATGTGGAGCATAGAAACTAAATGCTGCTTCTCCCTGTTTAGTTCTGACCCTGGGGACAGAAAGCAGACCTTGTCCCAGACCACCTGAGAGGTCTGGGGGGTTCGTAGTTTACTAGCAGGTCAGAAATGTATTTTGGACCTAAACCGTTAAGTGATTTATAAACTAGCAAAAGTATTTTGAAATCAACTCTCTGAGGCACAGGAAGCCAGTGTAAAGACTTCAGAACTGGAGTGATGTGATCCACTTTCTTGGTCTTAGTGAGGACTCAAGCAGCAGCGTTCTGGATCAGCTGCAGCTGTCTGATTGATTTTTTAGGGAGACCTGTAAAGACCCCGTTACAGTAGTCCAGTCTACTGAAGATAAAAGCATGGACAAGTTTTTCCAAGTCCTGCTGAGACATAAGTCCCTTTACCCTTGATATATTCTTAAGGTGGTAATAGGATGACTTTGTAATTGTCTTAATGTGGCTGTTGAAATTCAGGTCTGAGTCCATAATTACACCAAGATTTCTGGCTTTGTCTGTTGTTTCTAACATTGTCATTTGAAGCTGAGCGCTGACTTTTAATCGTTCCTCTTTTGCTCCAAAAACAACCACCTCAGTTTTTTCTTCATTTAATTTAAGAAAGTTCTTGCACATCCAGTCGTTAATTTGTTCAATGCACTTAGTCAGTGTTTGTATAGGACTGTAGTCTCCTGGCGATAAGGTTATGTAAATTTGTGTGTCGTCCGCATAGCTATGGTAACTTATTTTGTTGTTTTCCATAATCTGAGCCAGTGGAAGCATGTAGATGTTAAACAGAAGAGGCCCCAGAACGGAGCCTTGTGGAACTCCGCACGTCATATTTGTATGCTCAGATGTATAATTACCTATAATACATGGTACAAAGTAGTCCGTATTCTTTAAATAGGATTTAAACCAGTTTAGGACTGAGCCAGAAAGACCAACCCAGTTTTCTAATCGGTGTAGTAATATGTCATGGTCGACCGTGTCAAATGCAGCACTGAGATAAAGTAATACTAAGACTGCAGTTTTGCCACTATCTGAAAAATAAATGCCAAATATTAGTAGAAAAGCTTTCTTTATACTTCATAAAACACAAGTTTTTTTCACTGTCTGGTGAGCAGCAGTCAACTGAAACAAGCAATAAACTCGTGAAATAAAAGTATTTTTATTAGATTACAACGGGACTGTTTTATATTATACTATATTATGACATTGTAGAAATTAAAATGTGTAGAATATAAAATGCCATACAAAGGTATAAAAGGATGCGCAAATAAAATGATAAATCTTTAAAACTTCTTAAAAAGTGTTGATGTCGTCATCATTTCATCAGATAGAAATATTTTAAACTTCTTAAGGAATTGAAACTATTAACTGAAGCAAAAACAAGCACTTGTAGACGGTAAACCACAATATTCACGTACATACCGACTCAATATATGTTTGATTTCCTGTAAATCATATGAACAACAGAGATTAAAAGCACCAGCGATGTAATATTATAGCAGATATGTTACAGATGATAATATCAGAGATAAAGGTCCAGTGATGTAATATTAGAGCAGATATGTTACAGATGATAATATCAGAGATAAAGGTCCAGTGATGTAATATTAGAGCAGATATGTTACAGATGATAATATCAGAGATAAAGCACCAGTGATGAATATTAGAGCAGATATGTTACAGATGATAATATCAGAGATAAAGGTCCAGTGATGAATATTAGAGCAGATATGTTACAGATGATAATATCAGAGATAAAGGTCCAGTGATGAATATTAGAGCAGATATGTTACAGATGATAATATCAGAGATAAAGGTCCAGTGATGTAATATTAGAGCAGATATGTTACAGATGATAATATCAGAGATAAAGGTCCAGCGATGTAATATTATAGCAGATATGTTACAGATGATAATATCAGAGATAAAGGTCCAGTGATGTAATATTAGAGCAGATATGTTACAGATGATAATATCAGAGATAAAGGTCCAGTGATGTAATATTAGAGCAGATATGTTACAGATGATAATATCAGAGATAAAGCACCAGTGATGAATATTAGAGCAGATATGTTACAGATGATAATATCAGAGATAAAGGTCCAGTGATGAATATTAGAGCAGATATGTTACAGATGATAATATCAGAGATAAAGGTCCAGTGATGTAATATTAGAGCAGATATGTTACAGATGATAATATCAGAGATAAAGCACCAGTGATGAATATTAGACCAAATATGTTACAGATGATAATATCAGAGATAAAGGTCCAGTGATGTAATATTAGACCAGATATGCTACAGATGATAATATCAGAGATAAAGCACCAGTGATGTAATATTAATATTATTAATTAATATCAGACAGCCCGGCCTCGTTCCTCTGGACGTTTCAGCTACGCGATGAAGTCTGGAGGCTGAAACACAAAGCAAAGGTCAAACTGCAGAAAAAGGTTGTAAGGTAAGGAAGCTTTATTTCTACAGCACGTTTTAAGCAACAAGGCAATTCAGAGTGCATTAAGTTGCAACAGGTAAGTCTTATAAAACTACCTTTCTGTCATATCTGCTGAAACTGACCCTATGTTCCAGTAGAACTACATGAAGCAGGTCATTTAAATTAAATCACAGTGAGAGTTGAAGGAAATTTATTCTGTCTCCTTTTTTTAATTAGTGAGATATTAAAGCTCTAGTGCGTAACT
>CM042428.1:42235465-42242965 GCA_023631565.1 Gymnocephalus cernua | reverse complement strand
AGGTAAGGACTACTAGCCAGTCAGAAGCAGTTATGAGGGCGTGTCCTGACAGTAGCTAGGTGAGGACTGCTAGCCAGTCAGAAGCAGAGTATGAGGGCGTGTCCTGACAGTACCTAGGTAAGGACTACTAGCCAGTCAGAAGCAGAGTATGAGGGCGTGTCCTGACAGTACCTAGGTAAGGACTAGTAAACAATTCTTAACTTTTAATAAAATAAGTAATGATTTCATAACGATATGTTGTAGGGCTGTAACAATATGCGATTTGAAACCGAAATCGTGACACTAAGATCCACGAACACACCCCTTCCAACTCCCAGAGTTATCCTTCCCTTCCAGATCCAATGCTACCACATCTTTAAATTGCTATTAGTGTTAGTTGTTTCGGTGCCTTATCCACCTTTTGTCAGGTCAATTCAGCTAACTGTAAAGACGGCTAAACGCGAAGGGGGGGGGGAATTCGTCACGAACACCGGTAACGCTATGGCCGCTGTTCTGACTGGTTTTCTTCTACAAGGGGCAATCATTGTGTTTCCATTTTTGTTTTTGATAGCATTTTCATAGGATGCTCTTACCTAAGACTCTGACTCTCACTCCTGATAGGTCAGTGAAAGATCCTCTGTAGTCATTAGCTTCCACTCTGAAGCGAAAAGTTGCGTCGTCTTTCTCCTGTAAATCTGAGATCTGTAAAGTGCAGTTTCCCTTCTTGTCTCCCAGGTATCTGTAACGAGGGTCGTTGTTGTTTGATTGACTGTCGTACACAGATGGAGTGTCTGTCTTACACATGTGAGGGCTCTGGCACCAGGCGACTCTGACGACCTCGATCAAAACGTTTCTTCCATTGTCACTGACAGACTTCAGTGGTATGAAAGAGCAGGGGAGGGTGACGGTCGATCCTTTCACAGCCCAAACAGGGCTATCTGGATAGTTCACACATTGACCCAGAGCAGCTGGAACAACAACACAGTGAGATTAGGAATAAAGAAACTTGATTTAGAGTGAATGCTTTGATGTGAAAACTAATAAATAGGGTTCGATATCGCCAAAGGTTTTACCGAATTCAATTCAGAATTCACAAGGCCCTGATTCGATAACATATTTAATTCCATATCAATCAGAACTGTAGAATTAACAGGGTTAAGTTATTGATATTATTGCCATTTTTGTTTTCGATAGCATTACCACAGGATGCTCTTACCAGTGACTGTGACCATCACTCCTGCTGGGACAGTAAAAGATGCTCTGGGATCATTCATTTCCACTCTGAAGCGAAAAGTTTTGCCGTCTTCCTGCTTTAAATCTGAGATCTGTAAAGTGCAGTTTCCCTTCTTGTCTCCCAGGTATCTGTAACGAGGGTCATTCTTGTTTGATTCGCTGTCGTACACAGACGGAGTCTCTCCGTAACAGGTTTCATGGTTCTTGCACCAGACGACTCTGACGACCTCGATCAAAACTTCTCTTCCGTTGTCATTGACAGACTTCAGTGGTATGAAGGAGCAGGGGAGGGTGACGGTCGATCCTTTCACACCACAAACACGATATGGATAGTTCACTTTTTGACCCAGAACACCTGGAACAATAACACAGTGAGTTTAGGAATAAAGGAACTTGATTTAGAGCAAATGCAAACTAATCAAAATAGGGCTGGGTATCGCAGATAATTTCCCGAATTTGATTCCGGATTCACAAGTTCCCGATTCGATAATATTTTTGATTCAATATTGATAGGTGGGACATTTCAGCATTCAGGTTTTCAAATATGCATTTTGTGTGCTGTGCACAACATCTATTCTAGGGATCTCCTATGTAGAGACTGGAGTTTCAGGTGACAGAGTTTCACAGAAAGAAATAGTTTGGAGTGTGCACATTTATTATGAGTATCTCCCATAAAAGTAGTTAGTAGTAGAGTAGTTTGGAGGCAACTTTGTGCCACATGAATAGATAGCTGGGAGTGTGTGGGGTCCAGAAAGTATAAGAAGGAGTCGATTTTGTCAGACACTATGGGTACATCATGCATATTGTGGTGTACACATGCTTATCTCATTTGTTCATTGTTTGAATAAAGCTGCATTTAATCCAAATGACCGGATTCGTCATTTGTATAAGTCTCCTCACATCACTTCTGAGTTATTTTGATATAACAAATATCAATCAGGTTAGGGTTATTTCAGATACAATACCAGTTTAGCTTAGATGTAAAAGAGCTTCTCAGATAAGTTATTTACCAGGTTTACATTAAGAACTGACCTCCAAAACGTTTGTTTAAAGTACTTTTTACTGAACAGCACTAACATGGCAGTCATTGACAAACTACAGCAGTCATTGACACGATACATGGTAAACTATTAAAAAATCCATCCCTTTGACAAATTAACATTTAATTTAGTCGACAAAAAGTGAGCGATAGTTAAGTTTAGACACCAAAAGAACTAGTTACATTCTTGTTAAAAAGACAGATATTCAAAGATAGATTTCAGGATTTCATTAATCAATAACACATCACACAAACAAAGATCAATTTTAATTGGAGATTGATTATTTTGACCCAGCCTTACTAAAGAAAATGGGCCTCAGCTACTGAAACAGAAAACACAACGAGGAAATAATAAAACAGATTCAGAGGTGCAACTTCAGACACATAAATGTTTCTAGGGTTTATCAGTTTGATGTGAAAAACTAATTGACAAAAACATCATTAAAGATATTAACGTAACTTAAATAAAGTCCATGTCTTACCGGCGAGCAGTAACGTGAAGCAACAGTAAATCTTTCTGTCCCAAACTGCCATCCTTTGTTCTTTGTTAATTTAATGTTTTACTTGTTCGGATGTTGAACCTGCAGCAGCGATGAGAAAGACATTGACTGACTGTAGAATTGTCAGATGCATCTGTGTCCCTTTGCAGTGTCAGATGTGCGAAAACAAATGGTGTCACACTTCTTTTGCAGGGCTAAAACATGAAAAAACGCCCTTAGACTCAAACCAACATGTTACTCCGTCTTTTTGTCGACTAAATTCCAATTTATGGTCTCCTCTCTTCACTCCTCTCCTCTGTTGGAGTTTGTCAATGACTGTCATGTTGGTGCTGTTCAGTAAAAAGTACAACCCCAAATCAGAAAAAGTTGGGACAGTACGAAAAACACAAATAAAAAAAGAAAGTAGTGATTTCTAAGTGTACTTTGACTTGTATTTCATTGCAGACAATGTGAACACAAAATATTTCATGTTTTGTGTGGTCAACTTAATTTCATTTGTAAATATACATCCTTTCCTGTCATTCAGACCTGCAACACATTCCAAAAAAGGTTGGGACAGGAGCAATTTAGGGCTAGTAATCAGGTAAATTGGTTAAATAATGATGTGATTTGAAACAGGTGATGTCAACAGGTGATTGTAATTATGATTTGGTACAAAAGCAGCATCCAAGAAAGGTCTAGTCCTTTAGGAGCAAAGATGGGCCGAGGATCGCCAGTTTGCCAACAAATACGTGAGAAAATTATTGAAATGTTTAAAAACAATGTTCCTCAAAGAAAGATAGGAAGACATTTGCTTATTTCACCTTCAACAGTGCATAACATAATTAAAAGATTCAAGGAATGAGGAGGAATTTCAGTGCGTAAAGGACAAGGGCGCAAGCCTAAGCTGAACAACCGTGATCTCCGATCCCTCAGGCGGCACTGCATCAAGAATCGTCATTCATCTATTAGCGATATCACCACATGGGCTCAGGACTACTTTGGCAAACCTTTGTCAAGTACCACAATACGTAGTTACAGCCACAAATGCCAGTTAAAACTGTACTGTGCCAAAAGGAAGCCCTATGTTAACAGTGTCCAGAAGCACCGTCGACTTCTCTTGGCTCGGAGGCATCTGGGATGGACCATCACACAGTGGAAACGTGTACTGTGGTCAGATGAATCAGTATTTCAGGTAGTTTTTGGGAGAAATGGACGCCGTGTGCTCCGGACCAAAGAAGAAAAGGATCATTCAGACTGTTACCAGCAACAAATCCAAAAGCCAGGGTCTGTCATGGTATGGGGTTGTGTCAGTGCCTTTGGCAAAGGTAACTTGCACTTCTGTGATGGCACCATTAATGCTGAAAAGTACATAGAGATTTTGGAGCACAATATGCTGCCTTCAAGAAGACATCTTTTCCAGGGATGTCCATACATTCTGCACACATTACAAAGTCCTGGCTGCGGAGGAAGAGGATACGGGTCCTTGACTGGCCTGCCTGCAGTCCCGACCTGTCTCCAGTAGAGAATGTGTGGCGCATTTTGAAGCGCAAAATGCGACAACGAAGACCCCGTACTGTTGCCCACCTTAAGACTTGTTTGCAGCAAGAATGGGACAAAATTACACCCGAAACACTTCATCACTTGGTGTCTTCAGTCCCTAAACGTCTTTTAAGTGTTGTGAAAAGGAATGGCAACATTACAAAGTGGTAAATGCTTTACTGTTCCAACTTTTTTTGAAATGTGTTGCAAGAACCAAAATAGGAATTTTGTTTTTTTGAAACAAAAACAATAAAATCATGAGGAACACATTAAATGGTGTGCTCTTGTATTGTCTGCAATGAAATACAAGTCAAAGTACATTTAGAAATCACTTCTTTCTTTTTTTATTTGTGTTTTCCATACTGTCCCAACTTTTTCTGATTTGGGGTTGTATAAGCTATATCACCACATGGGCTCAAGACTACTTTGGCAAACCTTTGTCAAGTACCACAATACGTAGTTACAGCCACAAATGCCAGTTAAAACTGTACTGTGCCAAAAGGAAGCCCTAAAGGTTTTTTTTCAACGTTTTGGTCATCCTTTTCGACAATTTTGTTGCTTTTCCCGATGTTTTAGTCACTTTTTCCCAAGACTTTCAACGTTCTTTTATCATTTTGTTTTTTCAAATGCTATAAAATTGAATAAAATACCCAAATTTAATGAAAGTAGTGAACTGATCAATTTTAATTGTGAAGAACGTTGTATGGAACTATCCACGTTATTGTTTTTGTGACAATTTGGTTGAAAGAAACCCAAATTTCTGATATAGGAACTTTTTGAAAATGGGTCAAATTGACCCGAGGACGACAGGAGTCTGTTGTCTGGTCGTCTGTGTGACATCATCTCTCTCTCCTTCACTCCCTGTCTGCCATTGTTCACTTTCTTCTAAAATATTAGAAACACTAAAGCAGAACCAGAAAACCCAGGACGTTATAAATTTAGTGTTGCTTCATTATTTCTGAGAGCAGAGGTGTCGACGAGTTTCAGATATTCTGTCCAGTAGACAAGCGACCGTCTCGAACGGCGTGTTTACAGTGTTTGGTGCGTTTGACAAAGTGTGAAAGCAAACTGAACCAAATGGAAATATAGGCGTGAAAGCACCATTAGAATTGAGCACCGCCTTTATGACTTCCTGTTAAAAACATGCAGCTGTTATGAATAAATTAATTTGCAAAGAAACAGGAACTTGGCTTCTGTCAGAACCTACCTATTGCAACTTTATGTTTATGTTATGTTTATGTTTTATGTAAAGCACTCTGAATTGCCTTGTTGCTTAAATGTGCTGTAGAAATAAAGGTGCCTTGCCTTACAACCTTTTTCTGCTGTTTAAACTCTGCTTTGTGTTTCAGCCTCCAGAGGAACAAGGCCGGGCTGTCTGATATTATCATCTGTAGCATATCTGCTCTAATATTACATCACTGGACCTTTATCTCTGATATTATCATCTGTAACATATCTGCTCTAATATTACATCGCTGGTGCTTTTAATCTCTGTTGTTCATATGATTTACAGGAAATCAAACATATATTGAGTCGGTATGTACGTGAATATTGTTGTTTACCGTCTACAAGTGCTTGTTTTTGCTTCAGTTAATAGTTTCAATTCCTTAAGAAGTTTAAAATATTTTCTATCTGATGAAATGATGACGACATCAACACTTGCGCATCCTTTTATACCTTTGTATGGCATTTTATATTCTACACATTTTAATTTCTACAATGTTATAATATAGTATAATATAAAACAGTCCTGTTGTAATCTAATAAAAATACTTTTATTTCACGAGTTTATTGCTTGTTTCAGTTGACTGCTGCTCACCAGACAGTGAAAAAAACTTGTGTTTTATGAAGTACAAAGAAAGCTTTTGTACTCACATTTTTGGCAATTTTGATTATTATCTGATGGAGCTGCAAAGAATAATCGATTAGTTGTCAACTATTAAATCAATTGCCAACTATATTTTGAGAATCAATCAACCAGTCTGAGTAATTTTCGTAGATCAACTAATTTGAAAAAAATAGAAATTATGATTTGATTGGAAGAATATATTAACATACATACACAACAGGGTTTCTGCAGGTTTCAGCAAGTCAAATTTAAGACTTTTAAAGCAACACTATGTAACTTTTCCCGCTTCAGTCCCCCTACAGGTTGGAAGTGGAATTGTCCATTACATTACATTACATTGTCCAGTTCATTCGAACTACAGATCTGCTATCCGATCTGGCAAATTTGCATAATGTAATGTAATGGACAATTCCGCTTTCAACCTGTAGGGGGACCGAAGCAGGAAAAGTTACATAGTGTTGCCTTAAAGACCTTTTAAGTAGCCTAGAAATCTAGACGTACCCTAGCAGCAGCAAATGTAATCTGCAGCTCAGGGTCACACACACACACACACACACACACACACACACACACACACACACACATCTGCTGGGTTGATGGACCAATGGCGGGTTACCTGAAGCAGCTGAGGAGTCCATATGAAGCGGTCCGGGAACTCGGTGAACACATCTCACTGGTCGGATGGACAAACAGTCTGAAATGGATTACACGGTCTTCTACCGACAACTGACCGGAGAACTCCTGCCGGTGATCTCTCTACTCCTTCCTTCCTTCCTTCCTTCTCTCTACTACTCCTTCCTTCCTTCCTTCCTTCCTTCCTTCCTTCCTTCCTTCCTTCCTTCCTTTCTCTCTGCTACTCCTTCCTTCCTTCCTTCTCCCTCCTACTCCTTCCTTCTCTACTCCTTCCTTCTCCCTATTACTCCTTCCTTCCTTCCTTCTCTCTACTACTCCTTCCTTCCTTCCTTCCTTTCTCTCTACTACTCCTTCCTTCCTTCCTTCTCTCAACTACTTCTTCCTTCCTTCTCCCTACTACTCCTTCCTTCTCTCTACTACTCCTTCCTTCCTTCCTTCCTTTCTCTCTACTACGCCTTCCTTCTCTCTACTACTCCTTCCTTCCTTCCTTTCTCTCTACTACTCCTTCCTTCCTTCTCTCTACTACTCCTTCCTTCCTTCCTTCCTTTCTCTCTGCTACTTCTTCCTTCCTTCCTACTGCCTACTACTACTTCCTTCCTTCCTTCTCTCTACTACTCCTTCCTTCCTTCCTTCTCTCAACTACTTCTTCCTTCCTTCTCCCTACTACTCCTTCCTTCTCTCTACTACTCCTTCCTTCCTTCCTTCCTTCCTTTCTCTCTACTACGCCTTCCTTCTCTCTACTACTC
>CM042428.1:42222965-42225465 GCA_023631565.1 Gymnocephalus cernua | reverse complement strand
ACAGTTGGAAACAGCTGGAAACAACTGGAAACAACTTCGAAAAAAAAAAAAGTCGACAAAAACGTCAATGAAGTGTCCTAAAAAAACTCAAAACTCCAAAAAAAAAAAGAATTGCTAATAAATATAGCTTGAAAAATGGGACAAACACATAGAAAAAATAGGCCAAAAACAACTGGAAACAACTGGAAACAACTGGAAACAGCTGGAAACAACTGGAAACAACTGGAAACCGCTGGAAACAGCTGGAAACAGTTGGAAACAGCTGGAAACACCTGGAAACAACTGGAAACAGCTGGAAACAGTTGGAAACAAATGGAAACAACTGGAAACAACTGGAAACAGCTGGAAACAGCTGGAAACAACTGGAAACAACTGGAAACAACTGGAAACAACTGGAAACAGCTGGAAACATCTGGAAACAACTGGAAACAGCTGGAAACCGTTGGAAACAGCTGGAAACAACTGGAAACAACTTCGGGAAAAAAAGTCGACAAAAACGTCAATGAAGTGTCCTAAAAAAACTCAAAACTCCAAAAAAAAAAGAATTGCCAATAAATATAGCTTGAAAAATGGGACAAACACATAGAAAAAATAGGCCCAAAACAACTGGAAACAACTGGAAACAGCTGGAAAACACTGGAAACAGCTGGAAACAACTGGAAACAACTGGAAACAGCTGGAAACAACTGGAAACAGCTTGAAACAACTGAAAACAACTGGAAACAGCTGGAAACAGTTGGAAACAACTGGAAACAACTGGAAACAGCTGGAAACAAATGGAAACAACTGGAAACAGCTGGAAACAGCTGGAAACAGCTGGAAACAACTGGAAACAACTGGAAACAACTGGAAACAGCTGGAAACAAATGGAAACAACTGGAAACAACTGGAAACAGCTGGAAACAGCTGGAAACAGCTGGAAACAACTGGAAACAACTGGAAACAGCTGGAAACAGTTGGAAACAGTTGGAAACAACTGGAAACAGCTGGAAACAGTTAGAAACAACTGGAAACAGCTGGAAACAACTGGAAACAGTTGGAAACAACTGGAAACAACTGGAAACAACTTCGGAAAAAAAAAGTCGACAAAAACGTCAATGAAGTGTCCTAAAAAAACTCAAAACTCCAAAAAAAAAAGAATTGCCAATAAATATAGCTTGAAAAATGGGACAAACACATAGAAAAAATAGGCCCAAAACAACTGGAAACAACTGGAAACAGCTGGAAACAACTGGAAACAGCTGGAAACAACTGGAAACAACTGCAAACAGCTGGAAACAACTGGAAACAACTGTAAACAGCTGGAAACAACTGTAAACAGCTGGAAACAGCTGAAAACAACTGGAAACAACTGGAAACAACTGGCAACAGCTGGAAACAACTGGAAACAACTGGAAACAGCTGGAAACAGTTGGAAACAGCTGGAAACAACTGGAAACAACTGGAAACAGCTGGAAACAACTGGAAACAGCTGGAAACAGCTGGAAACAACTGGAAACAGCTGGAAACAACTGGAAACAGCTGGAAACAGCTGGAAACAGTTAGAAACAGCTGGAAACAGCTGGAAACAACTGGAAACAGTTGGAAACAACTGGAAACAACTGGAAACAGCTGGAAACAACTGGAAACAACTGGAAACAGCTGGAAACAACTGGAAACAGCTGGAAACAACTGGAAACAACTTCGAAAAAAAAAGTCGACAAAAACGTCAATGAAGTGTCCTAAAAAAACTCAAAACTCCAAAAAAAAAAGAATTGCCAATAAATATAGCTTGAAAAATGGGACAAACACATAGAAAAAATAGGCCCAAAACAACTGGAAACAACTGGAAACAATCAGATCATAATTATTGTTGATGATGATGGTGATGATGATGATACATTGATGACGTCAGAGGGTGTATGCAGACGTCACCTGAGACAGGTGGGAGTGTGTTTTTGGCTAGAGAGCCGAAGGGTAATCTAGTTTTCAACCGCATTTTGGTGAGACAAGCGTTTTTTTCTTTCTGTTTAGGAAGCTTTATTTACGTTGCTGTTGCTGTTATAACATAAAGGAACGTATCATCGCGCCACTACGAAAGAATGCACGTTGACTTCCTGACCGCTCCTCACATGTTAGTTAGAGAGCTTTCCCCACTTCACCCTTCAAGCTGTGTGTTTGTCTCAGAGTGTGTGGATATAGAATATAATGGTAAATATGTAACTAGAATATAATGGTAAATATGTAACTATACGCTACAGACGACCAGATGATCTTAATGAAGAAATGTTCCATAATGTGAAACACTTCCTGGTTTCCCACGTTTGGTTCTCACACATTCAAACTCACGGACGTGACAGCGGAAACATGTGGAAGCGCTTAGAGCGTCAAATCATCGTGTCCCCCCCGTCACAGCGAACGCCACCCGGAGAGCATTTGAACCGGTCACAGGAGTGAGAGGTCAAATGAGGGAGGGGGGGGGGGGCACTGGCCTCCCAGAAACAAACACAGATGAGGCTTT
>CM042428.1:42215773-42222765 GCA_023631565.1 Gymnocephalus cernua | reverse complement strand
ATTCCCCCCCAACACCGTGTTCTCACTAGGAGAAATTACATCACTTCATGACGTTCCCATGGCAACAGGGGAAAATGGCTGCTCTTGTGTGAAGTAAACGCAACATTTTTCAACTTTCTGCTGAGATATTTGTGACTTTTTTGCAACGAAAATGCGGGGATTATGAAATCATGCAAGCCCCGCATGTTTTGCATGGAAATCGGCAATTTATGCGGCGTATTTGAAAAAACAAATGCGCCCCCCCCCCCCCGCATAAATATGCGGACTTTGGCTGATTATGCGTTGAATTATGCGATCGCATAATCACGTTTTTCTGGAGGGACTGGCTAACAGAGCTAACGGTCGTGATTGGTGCCTCGATTTGGGGACATCGGCCAGACGGACTCGCGGAGAAAATCTCAAATTTGCCGGAAGTCCGTTGGAGGTTAGTTACCAAGGTTACCGCGTTCGTTGAATTTTTGTGTGTTTTATTCAATTTTATAGCATTTGGAGAAAATAATGACGAAAGAACGTTGAACAAAAATGTCAAAATACTTGGAAAAAAAATAAAAAATAATAAAATAAAAAAAAATGACAAAATGATCGAAAAAAGTGACAAAGAAGTTGGGAAAATAAATTATTAAAATGTTGACCCAGAAAATCTAAATGTTGCACGGTCGACGGAAAGACAACACAAGGGTTAATATCTCTTTCAGCTTTTTTTTTTTTTTTTTTAAATCGTTATGGTTATATACAATATATACCTCGGTAGACCGGTCTGTGTGTCTTCAGCTGAGAAATGTGAGCGTCAAACCCCCCCAAAAAAATGAACAAATAAAACTTAACGACTGTCGGTGTAGCTTATTATTGAGAAAGAATCAACCCCGCGGTTTAAACAACAACAGGAAGTACCAAACACTACCAGTTTCTCCGATCACAGAAGCTTAAAATGCCTTTTCATTGGACACATAAAACATTTACTGGATCAAAAGGATGTTAAGTTTCTTGTTTACAAGTTAATGTAAAAGATAAATATTAGTTAAAAAGCATGAGAGCACTTTAATGTTCAGGAAGTAGAAATGTTGACCGACAGAAGGAAAAGTTCGACAAGTTGAGGAAAAATACGCTCAATACTTTCTAAAGATCGATATCACCGTCACGTCCGAGACCGTAGGCTCTGGTAGCTTAGCATAAAGACGGGAAACAAAGGGAAACTGCTAGCTAGGCTCTGGTAGCTTAGCATAAAGACTGGAAACAAAGGGAAACGGCTAGCCTGGCTCTGGTAGCTTAGCTTAGCATAAAGACTGGAAACCGAGGGAAACGGCTAGCTAGGCTCTGGTAGCTTAGCATAAAGACTGGAAACAGAGGGAAACGGCTAGCCTGGCTCTGGTAGCTTAGCATAAAGACTGGAAACTGAAGGAAACGGCTAGCTAGGCTCTGTTAGCTTAGCTTAGCATAAAAACTGGAAACAGAGGGAAACGGCTAGCCTGGCTCTGGTAGCTTAGCTTAGCATAAAAACTGGAAACAAAGGGAAACTGCTAGCCTGGCTCTGTTAGCTTAGCTTAGCATAAAAACTGGAAACAAAGGGAAACTGCTAGCCTGGCTCTGGTAGCTTAGCTTAGCATAAAGACTGGAAACAGAGGGAAACGGCTAGCCTGGCTCTGGTAGCTTAGCATAAAGACTGGAAACTGAGGGAAACGGCTAGCTAGGCTCTGTTAGCTTAGCTTAGCATAAAAACTGGAAACAGAGGGAAACGGCTAGCCTGACTGTTATCTTAGCATAGAATGGAAACTGAGGGAAATTCAAATAAAATCCACCTACGCGGCCCTTTAAAGCTCACTAATTAACACGTTTTACTTTATTTGTTAAATCTGAAGAACAACTGGGCTGAAGAACGACATTTCTGCATTTTGAACAGATTACGTTTTGGACTATTTTTCTTTTATTGGAAGTTTCGGTTCTCGACTCTCCTGTAAAACAGCAAATTATAATTTTCAACTACGCCGTTTGTGCGCGTTAAACAAACGAGACATAACATGCAGTTCGTCAACTGAAGGCACATTCTCGTCCGTGTCGGAGGAATCGTAACTCGGTGCCTACGTTAAGTTTCTGACTCGCAAACAGCGTTCACGTTCCACTCCCAGGTCCGAATTACGACCGGGAAACTAACAATATGTAACCGACGCGTCGCTTTACGTAATTCTGCTACAAATTAGTGGGATTGAGCGTCACATCGTCGACGTAGAGTCGCATTAACTCTCCAACCAACCAACTCTGTAATCATACAAATGTCTTCAGTTGTTTTGACAGAGCCAGGCTAGCCGTTTCCCTCTGTTTCCAGTCTTTATGCTAAGCTAAGCTAAGCTAAGCAATGTCATATTTAACAGACGTCTATGAGAGTGGCATCGATCGTCTCAAACTACTCCTTTAAGCTCGAATCTTATGTTTAAGAGTCAGCAGATTCAGTCGTCACGGTGTCGGATCTTGGTTGTGTGTGTGTGTGTGTGTGTGTGTGTGTGTTGCACAATATACTGCCGCAATAAACAAATTACAAAATGACAGCAACTTAGATTTCATGTTCAATTCAATGATTTTCTTTGATTTATTTTCCTCATATCATGCAGCCCTAGAGAGAGAGAGAGTGTGTGTGTGTGTGTGTGTGTGTGTGTGTGTGTGTGTGTGTGTGTGTGTGAGGAATGTAGGTGCGTCACCCTGTAGAAGCATGTTGCTTCACCTCCAGGCGAGTTCTCCATAATAACAGAAAACAAACCTCAGAGGCACAGCGGTAATTATTATAGTAGTAAAACATCTTTCCAGGCTTTCAAACACAGCTCTCTCTGTGTGTGTGTGTGTGTGTGTGTGTGTGTGTGTGTGTGTGTGTGTGTGTGTGTGTCCTAGGTCATACAGTGTTTTCCCGGATTAGTTTAGCTTACTTATCAGGCGCTACGTGCCAGACTGATGGGACTTTCCCCACATGAACAAAAACAAAAAATGCCAGAAGTTTAAAAAAAAGAAATAATAATAATAATAATAAAAAATAAGTATTTTGAAGGTTGTTTTTATGAACTCTGGTTGCATCTGAAAATGTACACAACACAAACTGAATTATCTTCTGCAGTTTGTGCGTGTGAGAAAAGGCAGGAACAATGATTTCCAAACACTTCCTGCCCCTTTGTTTGACCGTCTGTCCGCGAGGATAGAAATGAGCGAATATTGTAAATCATTAACGTCAGTTCTAACTCCTCTAACGGGCGCGAATCGGCCACGTACATTTCCCCCTCAGATCAAAATGAATTTGAACAAACATGAGCTCAATTATTTTCCCGTCGTGAAACGGATGTTTAATAGAAAAGAAAATCTCTCTGCGTTTACAAGGAGTTCTTTAAAAACAAATTCTAATAAAAACGTTCACATGAAAAGTCATTTTTCTACAGCAACGCGAGAAGCTGCAGTCCAACAAAAAAAACGAGGCTGAGAGGAATAAAACAGAGAGGGGAAATAAATAACTGGACTGTTAATGTGTACCGTAGCGAGACATTAGAGTCATTCAACAGTGTTAGTGTTTTAACGGGAAGGCGGAGGGGGGGGGGGGGGGGGGGGGGAGGAGAAGGAGGACAGGAAATGAGAAAAGTTCTCCGAAGTCCTCAAGTTTGTAAGTTCTGTTTGTGTTTTTCTCTTGACATGGGGACAAAATAATAATAAAAACAACCAAAAAAAAAAACACATAAAGATGTAAAAACGATCAGCGGAAATGGTCCCCTCCTGTTGCTCCTTTTCCAAACAAAACAAAATAAAATAAAATAAGAGATGGACAGACAGGAGGACAGAACGGAGCTTCCGATTGGTCGAGAGAACGCCCGTAATGTTGGCGTACGTCAGGTAGGAGGAGTCAGTCAATCGATTGTGTTGTTGGGGCTTCTCTCCTGATCCGTTGGCGAGCGGTAATACGCTCGAGAAAAGTGAGAACGATGAGGCACTGAGAGGCCGGACGCCGGCCATGATTGGAGGGTCGGGGGGAGTGAGGGGTGTGTGTGTGTGTGTGTGTGTGTGTGTGTGGGGGGGGGGCTGCACAATATACTGCTGCAATAAACAGATAACGAAATGCTGCGATATATTAGAAAGCAACTTAGATTTTATGTTCAATTCACTGATTTTCTTTGATTTATTTTCCTCATATTGTGCAGCCCGAGTGTGTGTGTGAGTGTGTGTGTGAGTGTGTGTGTGTGTGTTGGGAGGAGACGAGGGTCTATGCGTAGATCTCTGTGGTGGGGGCTTTCTTGTAGATGGGTTTCTTCCCCAGGTCGTAGCTGCCCTCGTCCTTCTTCTTCATGCGGTAGATGAGCAGCAGGATGAGGAGGACGGCGAACATCAGGCCGACGGCGCCGCCCGCGATCAGAGCTGGAAGAAGAGACGGGAGAGAAATGTTTTTTTTTTTTTTTTTAGAAATGTCTGAAATGCTGAGCGATGCGACAAAGCGGCGGCCGATCGGAGTGAAGGCAGCGTGACGTACGTCAGCGGTCGCTCGAGTCGAAGAAATAATTCAAGATGGCGGAAAACGCTTCAGGACGTCGTATTTCTGTAAATATCTGATAAGATTTGGCATTTTCTCTCATGTATTTTGTTACTTCTATCGAGAAATACATACTTTTAAATCCCAAAAAACATCGTTCTTGTGACTTGACGACACCTCTGAAGTGACTTGTAAGACGTGCTTGAAGGTAGTGCCGGAGTTTACTGTTGCCAAGCAACCAGGAGTAGGCTAAGGCACGCCCGGGAGCGCCCGCCAAGCGAGCGAGCGTCGCTCTACTTTCGTCGTTTGAGGAGTCTACACTGCGATGTGTACATAGTATTTTTTTCTAATGAAGACTGAATATGGAAACTACTACAAAGATGGCGACGTTGGCGGAAGGGTAGCGGGATGCGTACTGACCTGCGAGGACCTCCGTCTTGTTGAAGATGCTGTCCTCTCCGGCGTGGGCCATGAGGACGTTGGACGGCTGCTCCTCGCCGGGCGCCGCCTCGTTCGACAGCCGGGGGATCTCGTTACTCTTCTGCACGATGTCCACCTCGTCGACGGTCGGCCGCACCGGGCGCTCTGCCTCCGGGATCTTGTTGTCGTTGACGTCGGGCTGAGGACGGAGAGAAGGATTTAAAGTCAACAACACTGAATCAGAACGCAGTCAGTAACACAAGGAACAGATGAAACATCGATACGTGAAAAAAACAAATGGGTACGTGTGGAAATATGTGTATATGCATGTGCGTGCGTGCGTGCGTGCGTGCGTGCGTGCGTAAGTATGTATATCTGCATGTGTGTACATGTATGCATGTGCGTGTATGTATGTATGCTTGTGTGTGTGCGTGTGTGTAAGTACGTATATCTGCATGTGTGTACATGTATCTGTGTGTGTGTAAGTGTGTGTGTGTGTGTGTGTGTGTGTACGTACGTGTACATGTGTGTATATGTATGCGTGTGTAAGGTATATATGCATGTGTGTGTAAGTAGGTATATATGCATGTGTGTGTGTGTGTGTGTGTGTGTGTGTAAGTAGGTATATATGCATGTGTGTGTGTGTGTGTGTGTGTGTGTGTGTGTGTGTGTGTGTGTGTAAGTAGGTATATATGCATGTGTGTGTGTGTGTGTGTGTGTGTGTGTGTGTGTGTGTGTAAGTAGGTATATATGCATGTGTGTGTGTGTGTGTGTGTGTAAGTAGGTATATATGCATGTGTGTGTGTGTGTGTGTGTGTGTGTGTGTAAGTAGGTATATATGCATGTGTGTGTGTGTGTGTGTGTGTGTGTGTAAGTAGGTATATATGCATGTGTGTGTGTGTGTGTGTGTGTGTGTGTGTGTGTGTGTGTGTGTGTGTGTGTGTAAGTAGGTATATATGCATGTGTGTGTGTGTGTGTGTGTGTGTGTAAGTAGGTATATATGCATGTGTGTGTGTGTGTGTGTGTGTGTGTGTGTGTGTGTGTGTGTGTGTGTGTGTGTGTGTGTAAGTAGGTATATATGCATGTGTGTGTGTGTGTGTGTGTGTGTGTGTGTGTGTGTGTGTGTGTGTGTGTGTGTGTGTGTGTAAGTAGGTATATATGCATGTGTGTGTGTGTGTGTGTGTGTGTGTGTGTGTGTGTGTGTGTGTGTGTGTGTGTGTGTGTGTGTGTGTAAGTAGGTATATATGCATGTGTGTGTGTGCGTGTATGCGTGTATATACGTGTGGATACGTGTGTGTGTGTAACTACGTATATATGCATGTGTGTATATATTATATATAAATAAGTGAAGAATTAAATGAAAGTGCAGAAGAAGAACAAGGAGGGAGGACATGTGCAGTAGTCTGAATGTTTAGTGGCGTAATATTATCTCTTCTTACCTTAACGGACGGTCCGGACTCCGTTACAGGCGACACAGTTGCTGCTGTGGAAAGAAACACATTCTTCATTTTAAATCCTCAACAAGAATACCTTCATAATTACAACAAACCTACAATGTTAAAAGCAAAAAGGTAGATTGAAAATGTTTAGAAAGTATTTGTGGAGACTGACCTTCGTCCCCGGATCCCGAGAAGCTGTCGTACTCGTCCTCGTCGTCGTACAGCGTCTCCGTGTAGTAGTCGCCGTCGCTGTCATCGTTTTTGTCGTCGTCGTCTTCGGCGTCCGTGAAGCCGAAGTCCGAGCCGTTCGGGGAGTCTCCCGACGCCTCTAGGTCGCCGTGGCGCGTCGACACGGCGACCGTCTGTGTGGTCTTCATGGGCACCCACGTCTCCGTCTCCCTCGCCTGCTGGGACACAAGAGACAGAGCGGCGGTCAGACAGAGCGGCGGTCCGTCAGACAGAGCGGCGGTCCGTCAGACAGAGCGGCGGTCCGTCAGACAGAGCGGCCGTCAGACAGAGCGGCCGTCAGACAGAGCGGCCGTCAGACAGAGCGGCCGTCAGACAGAGCGGCCGTCAGACAGAGCGGCCGTCAGACAGAGCGGCCGTCAGACAGAGCGGCCGTCAGACAGAGCGGCCGTCAGACA
>CM042428.1:42190773-42210773 GCA_023631565.1 Gymnocephalus cernua | reverse complement strand
TATTTTTTTTTAGATGTCTTTGTCGATTTCTTCTGCAAATTATTTGACGTTTTTTCTTTTCTCTCCACATTTTTGAAGCTTTTCTCAACTTTCTTTTATAATTTTTTTTCTTCAAATGCTATAAAATTTAATAAAAACACCCAAATTCAATGAAGTAGTTAACCCTCGTCTCCATGTCGACAAACAAGCAACTTTTTATTTTTCTGGGTCAAATTATTATTATTATTATTATTATTATTATTATTATTATTATTATTATTATTATTATTATTTTTTTTTTATTATTATTATTTTTAACATTTGTCGCTTTTCCTGATGTTGTTGTCACTTTTTATTTATTTATTTATTTATTTTTTTTTTTTTTTAGATGTCTTTGTCGATTTCTTCTGCAAATTATTTGACGTTTTTTCTTTTTTCTCCACATTTTTGAAGCTTTTTCTTTTATCATTTTTTTCCCCCAAATGCTATAAAATTTAATAAAAAACGCCCAAATTCAATGTAGGAGTTAATCCTCGTCTCCATGTCGACCAACAAGCAACATTTTATTTTTCTGGGTCAAATTATTATTATTATTATTATTATTATTATTATTATTATTATTATTATTATTATTATTATTATTATTATTATTTTAAACACTTTTGTCGCTTTTCCTGATGTTTGTCACTTTTTCCCGGCGTTTGTCACTTGTTTTTTTAGATGTCTGTCGATTTCTTTTGCAAATTATTTGAAGTTTTTTCTTTTCTCTCCACATTTTTGAAGATTTTCTCAACTTTCTTTTATAATTTTTTTTCTTCAAATGCTATACAATGTAATAAAAACGCCCAAATTCAATGAAGTGGTTAACCCTCGTCTCCATGTCGACAAACAAGCAACTTTTTATTTTTCTGGGTCAAATTATTATTATTTTTTAACACTTTTGTCGCTTTTCCTGATGTTTTTGTCACTTTTTGTCCGACATCTGTCACTTTTCCCGCCGTTTTTCAAGCTTTTACGACGTTTTTGTCACTTTGTTTTTAGATGTCTTTGTCGATTTCTTCTGCAAATTATTTGACGTGCAGATGTTGACCAGCTCACCCGGAGACTGAAGGCAGGAATCATCCAGAAACCGTATCTCACTCAGAACAACATGGATGGTTATATTCCAAGTTTGTATGCGTGTGGAAGCACCAGAGACACAAAATAACACCCCAAATCCCAGAAAAAGTGATTTCTTTTCATAATATGGGCACTTTAAGATGTCAGCCAGGATTCCTTCTTCTTATAAGATATAAATGACTTCACTGGATGTGTAAGCAAACGCTCTCTCATTATCTCAGATCATCAACCTTGAGAGAAAAGAAGCCTTCACGCCCTGATATTAAGCCTCACGTGTTCACAGCAAATGGCCTGAATGGGCCGAGCGACTCAAACTCTGGCTACGTGCTTTAAAGCACGGCACGCTGCGGTTCAGAGCGAAGCCACAAAAAGGCCGAGAGCTGAACAACAACACGCTTCACGTACAGCGAGTGCTCAAGAATGCATGAGGGTGATGTTTTAACAAAGATTCCCGAGAATGTGGACACCTTAAACCGGTGGTTCTCAAACTTTTTTTCAATAATGTTCCTCGTTTGAATTGTGTTTTTAAGCCGTGTACGCCCCTGACCAGCGAGAGATTTACCAAACTACAGCAGCCATGTAGCTGAAAAACATTTAAATGATCATGAAAAAAAGGCAAGAAAAACAAACTTGGAAAAAACTTGGATACATTGGGTAGAAAGAAGGAAGTAAAGGGCAAGAATAGGTGGAAAATAGTCTCACAAACTTAGAAAACAGGGACAAGGAAGGAAGGAAGGAAGGAAGGAAGGAAGGAAGGAAAGGAAAGAAGGAAGGAAAGGCAAGAATAGGTGGAAAACAGTCTCACAAACTTAGAAAACAAGGACAAGGAAGGAAGGAAGAAGGGAAGGGAAGAAGGAAGGAAGGAAGAAGGGAAGGAAAGAAGGAAGGAAAGGCAAGAATAGGTGGAAAATAGTCTCACAAACTTAGAAAACAGGGACAAGGAAGGAAGGAAGGAAGGAAGAAGGGAAAGAAAGAAAGAAAGAAAGAAAGAAGAAGGGAAGGAAGAAGGGAAGGAAGGAAGAAGGGAAAGAAGGAAGGAAGAAGGGAAGGAAGGATGGAAGAAGGGAAGGAAGGAAGGAAGAAGGGAACGAAGGAAGGAAGAAGGGAACGAAAGAAGGAAGGAAGAAGGGAAGGAAGGAAGGAAGAAGGGAAAGAAAGAAGGAAGGAAGAAGGGAAGGAAAGAAGGAAGGAAGAAGGGAAGGAAAGAAGGAAGGAAGAAGGGAAGGAAGGAAGGCAAGAACAGGTCAAAAATAGTGACAAAAATTTTTAAAAAAGTAACAAAAACTTAGGAAAACGCACCCACGTACCCCCTGCAGTCCTCCAGAGTACCTCTAGGGGGACACATACCCCCTACAGTCCTCCAGAGTACCTCTAGGGGGACACGTACCCCCTGCAGTCCTCCAGAGTACCCCTAGGGGGACACGTACCCCCTGCAGTCCTCCAGAGTACCCCCAGGGGGACTCGTACCCCCTGCAGTCCTCCAGAGTACCTCTAGGGGGACACGTACCCCCTGCAGTCCTCCAGAGTACCCCTAGGGGGACACGTACCCCCTGCAGTCCTCCAGAGTACCACTAGGGGGACACGTACCCCCTGCAGTCCTCCAGAGTACCCCTAGGGGGACACGTACCCCCTGCAGTCCTCCAGAGTACCCCCAGGGGGACACGTACCCCCTGCAGTCCTCCAGAGTACCCCTAGGGGGACACGTACCCCCTGCAGTCCTCCAGAGTACCCCCAGGGGGACACGTACCCCCTGCAGTCCTCCAGAGTACCCCTAGGGGGACACGTACCCCCTGCAGTCCTCCAGAGTACCCCTAGGGGGACACGTACCCCCATTTGAGAAACACTGCTCTAAAAAGCTCATGATTACTCTCTCTTCTAACCGTTGTTTTCAGGATCGTCATCGTGTCATTGCTGCAAAATCAAATTCTTATTCCAGAGCTGAACTTGATTTAAAGAAGTTGGCCAACCACATTATTTGTCAAGACATTTTTTTTCAAAGCCACGTACGGCCCAAACAGATCCCCGTCCCGTCCTCCCGACCAGCGATCCACAGCCTCGTATATATATTCTGCCTAATGTGCAGCAGCTGATAAGCTGGATGCCGGATGTGGACAGCGGCCAAACCAAATGGATTCAACGGAGAGAATAATGTTTCCGTTTGTGGTAGTGACGCACGCAGCCTCGTTAGGCATTTCATTGAGTAATGTACCACAACGTGCAGCAGCAGCAACGCAGTTCCCCACTCGGCTTCCAAAGCATGAAGGATGCAGACAGTTGAACTATTGTCATTACAACCAAATCTCCAAAATCTAAAAAAAAACACAACTGCAACTACAACTGTGTTTTTTTAGAAGGCTAACTTCCTCCACAGCGCTGCATAGGAAGGTCTGGCTATAGTCCACACAGCATTCCTGGATGGGAGGAAAACGTGCTCTGGTTTAATCGACATTTCTTCAAACCAATCACAAATCGGCTTGGGCGGTGAAGGTTCGGAAGTGAGTCAGGAGACCGCAACAGATGAAGGAATCCGGTGATCTGGAATTCAAGTGGAGCTTTATTAACAAAGAACAAATCTGTCATGACATGAGACCATCTGAAGATGTCCACAGCGTGGGCACCAAAGATGTCCTAAATTCTGTCTGTGGCGAGAGGTCTTATCAGTCCCTCCGGAAAAAAGTTTTTTTGTGATTGTTGCGGGCAAAAATCCTTGATTATGCGGCACGTTTTCTTAAAAAATGCGATGGAATATGCGAGATATTTATGCAGTTTTATGCGATGAAAATGCGGGAACTTGCAAAAATTGCGGGAACTTGCAAAAACTGCGGTTTGATGAAAAAGAGAAAACAAAGTGATTCCCCCCCAACACCGTGTTCTCACTAGGAGAAATGACGTCACTTCATAACGTTCCCATGGCAACAGGGGAAAATGGCTGCTCTTGTGTGAAGTAAACGCAACATTTTTCAACTTCCTGCTGAGATATATGTGACTTTTTTGCAACGAAAATGCGGGGATTATGAAATCATGCAAGCCCCGCATATTTTGCGCGGAAATCAGCAATTTATGTGGCGAATTTGAAAAAATGCGACTCCCCGCATAAATAATACGGACTTTGGCTGATTATGCGTTGAATTCTGCGATCGCATAATCACGTTTTTCTGGAGGGACTGTCTTATATACACGATTTTGTCCTTCACCCTAAATAACTTGAGCTGACTTGTCCTCCTATAGCCCTCAGACAATGCCTTTTAGGGCGCTCTCTGTGAATAGAATTGCTATAGAAAGATATTTTTCTGTTTGACTCAGTTACCTGATGCTCAAGGCAATTCTCAAAATAGCTGGAAGTGCTCGAGCTTGAATGCACACACTTGAACCTACTACATGCTAAATCACAATAAAATATATCCTATCAGGCGGTGCTAAGCTCTGGACGGATGCTTCGATCTGATTGGATGAGCTACTTGGTCAGATCGAGCCTTTCATTCACCATAAAAAGAACTCGTCTTAACCCGGTAAGTTCACCAGAGAGACTTGCAGTCAGTCGGCGAGTCCCGGCATCACGTTGCCCAGGAGCTCGTTCGCGCTTCCTGTTTTGACGTCGCGAATGCGCGCGCCACCTGCAACGCGTCAGGCATGAATGAGCCATTGGCGGCGTAGAAAGAGAGATTTATTTTTTACTTTACCCTCTGCCACGACGACTAGCGTTAGCAGCTAATTAGCGGTTAGCTGCTAAAACTGGTCGCATTCGATTAGCGTGAAAACAATATCCCAGAGGACGGTCGACTAGGTTCATTTTAGGCCGGATTTGTCCTTTACGTTTGAATAATTTTAATTTTTTTATTTTATTCAACCTTTATTTAACCAGGAAGAGACTCATTGGAGGTTAAAAAAAATCTCTTTTTCAAGAGTGTCCTGGCCGAGGCAGGCAGCAGTACAACCACACATGCAGTACATGCAAATACAAAATACACAAAAAAACACATTAACAACATAAAAACAGAAACAGCAAATCCCTCAAAGTCGACCAGAATGCTAAACACGTCAGGTAAAAAATCTACAGCCAGATGTGGCTCCGCCTCCAAGTCAAACAACATCCTCTTAAAAGCGACCAATGAGAGTATAGTTCTAGTAAGTTTCATGGATTTCTGTAACTTATGCTGCGTTCCAGGCGACCCGTAACTCGTGTTTTCACCACCTTCTACCCGTGAAAGTTCCCTGGAACGGCGGTCCAACCCGTAACTTACTACCCGTGAACTCGTACCAGATCGTTGTTCTCCCAGTTACAGTTTTTGACGTCACACACACATAAACAACAATGGCGACCCCCTGTTGATGCTGCACAGACGCCGGTGAAATAGAAATAAATAGACATGAATAGACAACGTAAAGTAATTCCGCACATTGTAATCAAAACAATACACACACAATTGTGTACTACTACAGGTTATGTTTATTAAAAAGCACAATATATGTCGCTGACTAGAAATCGCTAGTATCAGCTAGCCCTAGCTAACGTCAACGTTAGGTAGCCGCTAGCTAACATCAGTGTAGCCACTAGCTAACGTCAACGTCAGCGTAGCCAGTAGCTAACATCAGTGTAGCCACTAGCTAACGTCAACGTCAGCGTAGCCACTAGCTAACGTCAACGTCAGCGTAGCCAGTAGCTAATGTTAACGTTAGGTAGCCCAACCTGAACCCTGGAACGCTACCAAGTCGTGAGTCGTGGCTTGAAGTCGTAACTTACGGGCTAAAAATTGTGTCTGGAACGCAGCATTGTTCCATGTAGAAGGAGCAGCAAACTTAAACGCCTGCTTCCCCAGCTCAGTTCTAACCTTTGGAACAGACAGAAGGAAAAGATCCTGGGAATGAAGACTGTAAGTCCTGATGTAGGTCAGAAGGTAGGATGGAAGGAGACCTGAGATAGCCTCGTATATGAAGGCATAATGAACTGTTGTTCAGACGGAGCATCTTATGTTTGGTTGATGAAACTCTCTGGCCAGACCACAGTCTTTTATGCACACTGGTCCAGCCTCTAGTCCCCGTCCTTGTTTATCCTGCCCATCTCAGCGTGGAGGTCCTAAACTTTCCAGTTCCCCCAATTGTCCACATTCACTGAAAGGCAGTCTGTCAAGACGCCCGCCACCCAGCCTTTGGGTCTGTCCCTTCCTTTCACACCAAACAATGCCAGTGGACTCCTCAAGAGCATATCAATGACCAAGGTAGCCGGGGATAAGCCTCCAGCAGCCTCCCTTCATTAAACCGGGGAAACAATCCCTCCCCATCTGCCGGCACACAGAGAAGCATCTGGTCCTTTCACACGGCGGCGTGGAGGAGGTACAAAGAAAAAAAAAAAAAAGACAAAAGAAACACCAGCACGCAGGAATGCGCTTCCTTGTTCTTTGTGATGTCCAACGTCTCCTGACCTTTTTCAAGAAAAAGACAATTATATATGTTGTTTTCTAACCTTTTCCTCCCCTCCTCCCCCTCCTCTTTTCTGTCATGTGATATCCAGCTGCCATTTTGGGCTCGAGATGACCTCAGGAGCCAAAATGGAAGATAGCGTTTTAAAAAAAGATAAAGAAAATCAGGATCGGCAGTGAAAACTCTTCCTTGGGCTACATCTACGCTGCTTCGTTTTTTTAAGCTGCCGTCCACGCAAGAGTTTTAGCTCGAGCAGCAGAACTAATCTCCGTCCACGCCAACACGTCTGACGACGCATATCACATGACCATTTACACACACACACACACACTGGGCATGTGCGTGCCGGTGTAAACAGGAAGCAGATTGTCTGACGTTACTGGCGTTTTTTCAAACCAAAAAAACGGGGGCAGCAGCGTTTCCAAACGCCTCCGTTTTAAGGACTCGGAAAACGCCCGAGTGGTGTTGACACAAAGCGTTTGCTGTTAAACCAAAAACGTAGAAGTGTAGATGTAACCTACGCCAAAAGCCCGTCTACGGAAAGCCGTTCCGCTCCCCGTTCAGCCCCATTGTACCGACTTTGGTTGCAGTTCCACCAGAGTTCCACTGGGGGTGATCACGGTCCAGTGCAAAATGAATGGGAGTCTATGGAGCTAGATGGCTAAATGAATGGGAGTCTATGGAGCTAGACGGCTAAATTAATGGGAGTCTATGGAGCTAGACGGCTAAATGAATGGGAGTCTATGGAGCTAGACGGCTAAATGAATGGGAGTCTATGGAGCTAGACGGCTAAATGAATGGGAGTCTATGGAGCTAGACGGCTAAATGAATGGGAGTCTATGGAGCTAGACGGCTAAATGAATGGGAGTCTATGGAGCTAGACGGCTAAATGAATGGGAGTCTATGGAGCTAGACGGCTAAATGAATGGGAGTCTATGGAGCTAGACTTCTCCTATTTTCATTCAGAAAACAAGAGAAAATAAGAGTTGACTTGCAAAAACGTAATGAGCTAAATCACCGTTTTTCTCAATTATTCTGTTTTTGTGATCATTGGGAGCTGAAATCACGATCACGATTACATTAAGATTAATTGCACAGCCCTACGAAAGATATGGTTGGTCTATAAAATGTCAGAAAATAGTGAAAAATGCAGATCAGAGTTTCCCAAAACGCCCGAGACAACGTCCTCAAATGTCTCGTTCTGTCCACAACTCAAAAGATATTCAGTTTCCCTCAGAGGAGAGAAGAAACTAGAACATGTTCACATTTAACAAGCTGGAATGAGAATTCTTTTACTTTTATCTTCAACAAATGACTCGACCGATTATCAAAACCGTCTCCATCCCTCTGTCTCTCCCTCCCTCTCTCCGTCCGTCTCTCCCTCCCTCCCTCCCTCTCTCCGTCCGTCTCTCCGTCTCTCCCTCTGTCTCTCTCCTTCTCTCTCTCCCCCCCATCCCTCTGTCTCTCCCTCTCTCTGTCTCTCCCTCTCTCTCTGTCCGTCTCTCTCTCCATCCCTCCCTCCCTCTCTCTCTCCATCCCTCTGCCTCTCCCTCTCCCCATCCCTCCCTCCCTCTCTCTCCATCCCTCTGCCTCTCCCTCTCCCCATCTCCCCCTCCCTCTCCGTCCAAGTTCTTGACTTTACGGTATCCAAAGGGCCCCATATTACAGGCTCATTATAATGCCAGAATCATAAAGTTGAGTGTTTTATTTAGAGCCCTGCTGCTGCTCCTACATATAGTTCTTCAAAGTTCACAAAGGTCTGAAAACGAAAAAGTATGAAAAGACAAACAAGAAAACACACCAGTACGCAGGAATGTGCTTCCTTGTTCGTTGTGATATCCAACGTCACGTCTCTTGACGTTTGTCAAGAAAAGACAATTACTGCTGTTTTTTCTAACCCAGCCCTGCTGCTGCTCCTACATATAGTCCTTAACAAAAGGTCTGAAAACAACCCACTGACCATTTCCATTATAGACCTCATTTGTCTGAACGCTTGACTTCACTGGAACTCAAAAAAAGGCTCAAAACGCACAAACGCAGACACACGAAAACACACACACACACCTCCTTTTGCCTTTTTGCTCTGACAGCCGAGCTCTAGATTCCTTCTACCTACGCCGGGTCTATCTATAGCAGTATTACCACCTACCGGCACCATGCGAGGCTCTATGGCAACGTGACACACGGCAGCCTCGATCCCAACAACGTACACATGCAGGAGGTTGGGCTAGGGCTCCAGGAGACCTACATTAAAAAAAAAGACCGGTTGCTGGATCTTGTTAAAACGCTATCAGATGACTCAAAGGTCAATTTCACTACGTGATAAAACTCTGCTGCGTGTTGAGTCAATCAGGGCTGTTCCGTCTTTATCACAAAAGACAAATATAACTCAGTAAAGTGAGTGATATCGTTGCATTCACCTCTGACAATGACTTGTGCCGATTAGTCACAATACAGTCGGCAGGGAGCGGCGCTCGGGTGGTGTGTAGAAAGCGACCCTCTGCCGCTCTTTAGTTTGGCGATACTACTCGTTTAAAAAAAAAAAAAAAAAAAACGTTGAAGGAAAGGGCGAGTTCTTAAAAAGGTCCAATGTGTGGGAATTTCTCCCATCTAGCGGTTTGAGATCATTACATTGCAAATCGACTCTCTCGCCACGCAGTTCAAAAGTACGTATTACAGCTACGGTGGCCTCCACGCTTCAAAAAGCCGGTCTCTTGCTCGTTTCAATCTCCATTGTCTGGGCGAAGAAGAAGAACGTATTTCAAGATGGCGCATGAATATGGAGCGTCTACCCCAGTTCATGTATGAATATGGAGCGTCTACACCAGTTCATGTATGAATATGGAGCGTCTACACCAGTTCATGTATGAATATGGAGCGTCTACACCAGTTCATGTATGAATATGGAGCGTCTACCCCAGTTCATGTATGAATATGGAGCGTCTACCCCAGTTCATGTATGAATATGGAGCGTCTACCCCAGTTCATGTATGAATATGGAGCTTCTACACCAGTTCATGTATGAATATGGAGCGTCTACACCAGTTCATGTATGAATATGGAGCGTCTACCCCAGTTCATGTATGAATATGGAGCGTCTACACCAGTTCATGTATGAATATGGAGCGTCTACACCAGTTCATGTATGAATATGGAGCGTCTACACCAGTTCATGTATGAATATGGAGCGTCTACACCAGTTCATGTATGAATATGGAGCGTCTACACCAGTTCATGTATGAATATGGAGCGTCTACACCAGTTCATGTATGAATATGGAGCGTCTACCCCAGGTCATGTATGAATATGGAGTGTCTACACCAGTTCATGTATGAATATGGAGCGTCTACCCCAGTTCATGTATGAATATGGAGCGTCTACTCCAGTTCATGTATGAATATGGAGCGTCTACACCAGTTCATGTATGAATATGGAGCGTCTACACCAGTTCATGTATGAATATGGAGCGTCTACCCCAGTTCATGTATGAATATGGAGCGTCTACACCAGTTCATGTATGAATATGGAGCGTCTACACCAGTTCATGTATGAATATGGAGTGTCTACACCAGTTCATGTATGAATATGGAGCGTCTACCCCAGTTCATGTATGAATATGGAGCGTCTACTCCAGTTCATGTATGAATATGGAGCGTCTACACCAGTTCATGTATGAATATGGAGCGTCTACACCAGTTCATGTATGAATATAGAGCGTCTACCCCAGTTCATGCCAACAGGAATACCCGGAGTTAATGGTGGTTGTCACTGCAAGTCTCAACACGATCTGAGTCACGCATATATAAAATATTATATGGAGGATGGAAATGCATTATTTAGCATTATGCAGAAATGTATTATTTAGCGCAACGCATCACATGTTCACGGCATGATCCCTCACGTCAGTGAAAATGGAGCTACATGACCAAGTTGGTTCACTGCTGGCTACAAGTTGGCAATCAAACACAACAACGGCTGTTATTTGAATGGCGCGGATAAGCCTAATTGAGTTTTGACGAGCGCCTCCGGAGGGAGCGTACCCGGTCTTATCGTAATGGCCTTTATTGGCCACTTCCTCCCACCGATGAAGCCGTCCTGCCACGCCGGTCGGATGATTCCCCCGTTATTGCGAAATCCGTGACTGATGGGACACGTAAGCCGAACGCCTGCAGCGAGTCAGACTCCTACAGAGGCCAAGCCTCTCTTAATGTCTTTCCTACTCTTCCGTCTCTTTGATGTCGCTCCCTCAGGCAGGCATATCGCTGCCTTAGATCAAAGACATCACAGACTAAACGCAGCTACTGTGGAGTTATTATCAGCTACAAAGATCGGCTCAAGGCTTCACATGGCAGGAAGTAATAAGAAAGAAAAAACAGCAGGAGAACAGGAAATATCCAGCTAAGACAAATCAACTCAGTGTTTTAGTACAAGTCTGAAAATAAGCATGAAAATGACTCATGGTAGTAAACTAACTTATTTATATCTTAAGAGGGTTTTTTTGGGCACGTGAGGATGTCCATTCATTCATAGTTGGTTATTAGTTACAAAGACTCCCATTCATTTCCAAGAGGAGATGCTTAAATCGACTCTTTATCCTTCATAGCTGTGGCTCAGTCCAACCTCTGGTGCACAATACCAGTAAGCAACCTTCAATTTAGCCTTTAATTTATCTAACTATAAATAAAGGAATCTCTGTGTGTGTGTGTGTGTGTGTGTGTGTGTGTGTGTGTGTGTGTGTGTGTGTGTGTCAAAGACAAACATGGTCACTTTGGAACACACGTTATAATGCTCGCCTAGCTGCTAGGATGGCATGCCCTCATACTCTGCTTCTGACTGGCTAGTAGTCCTTACCTAGCTACTGTCAGGACACGCCCTCATACTCTGCTTCTGACTGGCTAGTAGTCCTTACCTAGCTACTGTCAGGACACGCCCTCATACTCTGCTTCTGACTGGCTAGTAGTCCTTACCTAGGTACTGTCAGGACACGCCCTCATACTCTGCTTCTGACTGGCTAGTAGTCCTTACCTAGCTACTGTCAGGACACGCCCTCATACTCTGCTTCTGACTGGCTAGTAGTCCTTACCTAGGTACTGTCAGGACACGCCCTCATACTCTGCTTCTGACTGGCTAGTAGTCCTTACCTAGGTACTGTCAGGACACGCCCTCATACTCTGCTTCTGACTGGCTAGTAGTCCTTACCTAGGTACTGTCAGGACACGCCCTCATACTCTGCTTCTGACTGGCTAGTAGTCCTTACCTAGGTACTGTCAGGACACGCCCTCATACTCTGCTTCTGACTGGCTAGTAGTCCTTACCTAGGTACTGTCAGGACACGCCCTCATACTCTGCTTCTGACTGGCTAGTAGTCCTTACCTAGCTACTGAGCATGTGTGACTCCCAACAAAGATGGAACAGAAGTGAGATGTCTCACTATGTAGCTAAAACAAAGAGCTCAACACACAGGGTGAAAAGAGGAGCTGCAGCAATGTGCAGTACAACAAAAATATGGTGTTTTCTGAAAATTAAACCACACAAACATATTCTGGTACAACCTCTAAATACAATTATTAACCTGAAAGTGAGCATAACATGAGCACTTGTATTTCCTGAGAAAGACGGCGGACACACGCTGAACAAGTCTCATGTTTAAATTAAAGCTCAAGTCAAATTAAAATGTTCTGCAGAGATTGAATTCATGCAAGATCTTTCTTACGATTGTGGTTAATCTTCAACTTCACCCAGCAAACAATGACTCACAACACAAGTCACATCATGAGTAACTAAACATCACGTTATGAGTAACTTATCAGACACAGAACTTTTATATGGAAGAAACTCGTTTGCTACAGATTAACCTGCTGACACATTGGCTGCCTGCGTACTTTGACTTTGTATTGATCTGTGAAAACAGATGTATGCCGTGTGGATTTTCATGCCTGGCTAAAGTCCATTAAATGCAAGCTGACAACAATAACAATCCACAGATTAAAAAAATCGACAACGACAGTAACCGTTAGTTGCAGCCCTAGTTATGCATCAGACTATTTGTGTTGGACAGAGTCAGGCTTTTAGTTCCCCCCTGGATTCTAGTCTTTATGCTAAGCTAAGCTAACCTTGCTGTAGCTTTTCACATTTGATATGCAGACAGAGTGGTATCAATCTTAGCCAGGGAGCAACTGGGCGTATTTCACAAAACGTCAAACTGCTGTGTCTAAAAAAAAAAAGAAGGTAAAAACAGAGCAGCCTGTTTCTATCTCTGACAGACTGCATGGAGCTGTGTGCGCTGCGGTCGAGTCTGGCAGACTGAGGAATGCGTCTCTCGGTGTGGGTCTGGCTAAACCGGCCAAGACCTCGGCCGCTCGGCCAGCCGCCACATTCCTCTCCTCTTTACAACGGAGCCACGGCGCTCTCTGCACAGGGAGACTCACAATTAAATGCTCGTGTTCAAAACCACCAACGACTGCTGTGCTCGTTCTTCTAGGTTCACGGTTCGACTTCAGGCTGCGATCGGCGCTGGAAGAAGTGTTCAGATCCTTTACTGCAGTAAAAAGTACTAATACCACACTGTAAACGTACTCTGTTACAAGTTAAAGTCCTGCATTGAAGATGTTACTTCAGTAAAAGTGTGTAAGTATCATCAGGGAAATGTAGTTAAAGTATTAAAACATTGTAGAAAGTGTGAAGGATGCAACCAGCTGTGTGTTTACTGGTCTGATCATCTCAGCTGGACTCGTAGTCGTTATATTGTCGGCTAGTTTACTTTATAATAAAACATCAGATTTATATAAAACTACAAGTGTGTGTGTGCAGGAATCTTAATGTGTAAAGTAACTAAAGCTGTCAGATTGTGTGTGTGTGTTTAAATGTGTGTGTGTGTGTGTGTGTGTGTGTGTGTGTGTGTGTGTGTGTGTGTGTAAAGTAACTAAAGCTGTGTGTGTGTGTATGTAAAGTAACTAAAGCTGTGTGTGTGTGTGTGTGTGTGTAAAGTAACTAAAGCTGTGTGTGTGTGTGTGTGTGTGTAAAGTAACTAAAGCTGTCAGGTGTGTGTGTGTGTGTGTAAAGTAACTAAAGCTGTCAGGTGTGTGTGTGTGTGTGTGTGTAAAGTAACTAAAGCTGTCAGGTGTGTGTGTGTGTGTGTGTGTAAAGTAACTAAAGCTGTGTGTGTGTGTGTGTGTGTGTAAAGTAACTAAAGCTGTGTGTGTGTGTGTGTGTAAAGTAACTAAAGCTGTGTGTGTGTGTGTGTGTGTGTAAAGTAACTAAAGCTGTGTGTGTGTGTGTGTGTGTGTAAAGTAACTAAAGCTGTGTGTGTGTGTGTGTGTGTGTGTGTGTGTGTGTGTGTGTGTGTGTGTGTGTGTGTGTGTGTGTGTAAAAAGTGGAGTAAAAAGTACAACATTTCTCTCTGAAATGTAGCGGAGTAGAAGTAGAAAGTGGCATGAAAAGAAAAGACTGAAGTAAAGTACCTCAACATTTGGACATAAGTACAGTACTTGTACATGTACATGTATGTACTTCCCCCCCGGTGAAGGGTTTTTCAAACTGTCAGCCAGCGCCTAAAGTAGCGCCACCTTCTTACTAATATGTTCTAAGTATGTTTAAATGAGTCTGGGTTGTGGACGCAGCGTGATGCATTCCTAAACTGGGAGTATTTTACACACTAATCCCAGTAATCTTTTCTGACACGCGGTGGTAACAGCACCGCTGGAGCTGGAAAAACATGTCAGCAACTCTTCCCTTCTCCTTTTCTTAAAGTTTACATAGTCGGTACTCGTGCAAAATAAAGTACACCAACGTGAAGAAATGATTTAACAGAATAATCTTCATTTCCAGTCAAACTATTTGTGGGTTGTGAGCTTCAGTAAAAGCTGCAGCGATAGAAAAACAAAATCGGCAACTATTTTGATAAAAAAAATCGATTAAAAAGTAATTTTTCATCCAAAAATAAAAAGAGGAAATGCTGTTTTCAGCCTCTTGAATATAATGATTTCCCGCTCCATGTTGTTGACGTATTATTAAACTGAATATCTTTGAGCTTTGGACTGACAAAACAAGACATTTAAAAAGATGTCACCCCTTCAAATACTTAGTTTTAAGTATATTGTTGAGAGAACGCACTGAAAGTACCCGGATAACCTCCTAAAAAATGGTCCAAAAGTTCAGTGTGGAACGATGGACGCTACTTGCACTAAACGGGCGCCATCTTGACTACAAAAGCGGAAAGGGGGAGGGACCAGGGACGTCGACCGGCAGCTGATTGGACGAACACGTCACGTGTGTCTGGCTTCTCCAGGATTTGGAATACGATCTTGAATTTTACTAAAATAGTTCACCGAAACGAGTTTCTGAGAACTTTTTAAGCGAGAAATAGGCCGTCATGCAGCTGCTGAATCTGTCTGTTTAATAGATTTGTCAGATTTTGAGAGGCGGCGAGCCGAGCCGACCGCTCGCCATATCCGGTAAGTGTTTTAACATAAGTGTTCCTTTTGGGACAATACTAACCATCGAAAGTGGGAACTATGGCAGGAAGTGGTCAGTGACCATTAGCAGCGGACTGAGAGTATGAGGAATGAGACACTTAGTCACAGTGAGAGAAACTAAGTGTCTCTCTGTTCTTTCTAGATAGGTGGGGTCTCCCCTAGCTGTAGATAGGTGGGGTCTCCCCTAGCTGTAGATAGGTGGGGTCTCCCCTAGCTGTAGATAGGCGGGGTCTCCTCTAGCTGTAGATAGGCGGGGTCTCCTCTAGCTGTAGATAGGCGGGGTCTCCTCTAGCTGTAGATAGGCGGGGTCTCCTCTAGCTGTAGATAGGCGGGGTCTCCTCTAGCTGTAGATAGGCGGGGTCTCCTCTAGCTGTAGATAGGCGGGGTCTCCTCTAGCTGTAGATAGGTGGGGTCTCCTCTAGCTGTAGATAGGTGGGGTCTCCTCTAGCTGTAGATAGGTGGGGTCTCCTCTAGCTGTAGATAGGTGAGGTCTCCTCTAGCTGTAGATAGGTGGGGTCTCCTCTAGCTGTAGATAGGTGGGGTCTCCTCTAGCTGTAGATAGGCGGGGTCTCCTCTAGCTGTAGATAGGCGGGGTCTCCTCTAGCTGTAGATAGGCGGGGTCTCCTCTAGCTGTAGATAGGCGGGGTCTCCTCTAGCTGTAGATAGGCGGGGTCTCCTCTAGCTGTAGATAGGCGGGGTCTCCTCTAGCTGTAGATAGGCGGGGTCTCCTCTAGCTGTAGATAGACGGGGTCTCCTCTAGCTGTAGATAGACGGGGTCTCCTCTAGCTGTAGCTAGGCGGGGTCTCCTCTAGCTGTAGATAGGCGGGGTCTCCTCTAGCTGTAGATAGGCGGGGTCTCCTCTAGCTGTAGATAGGCGGGGTCTCCTCTAGCTGTAGATAGGTGGGGTCTCCTCTAGCTGTAGATAGGTGGGGTCTCCTCTAGCTGTAGATAGGTGGGGTCTCCTCTAGCTGTAGATAGGTGAGGTCTCCTCTAGCTGTAGATAGGTGGGGTCTCCTCTAGCTGTAGATAGGCGGGGTCTCCTCTAGCTGTAGATAGGCGGGGTCTCCTCTAGCTGTAGATAGGCGGGGTCTCCTCTAGCTGTAGATAGGCGGGGTCTCCTCTAGCTGTAGATAGGCGGGGTCTCCTCTAGCTGTAGATAGGCGGGGTCTCCTCTAGCTGTAGATAGGCGGGGTCTCCTCTAGCTGTAGATAGGCGGGGTCTCCTCTAGCTGTAGATAGGCGGGGTCTCCTCTAGCTGTAGATAGGCGGGGTCTCCTCTAGCTGTAGATAGGCGGGGTCTCCTCTAGCTGTAGATAGGCGGGGTCTCCTCTAGCTGTAGATAGGCGGGGTCTCCTCTAGCTGTAGATAGGCGGGGTCTCCTCTAGCTGTAGATAGGCGGGGTCTCCTCTAGCTGTAGATAGGCGGGGTCTCCTCTAGCTGTAGATAGGCGGGGTCTCCTCTAGCTGTAGATAGGCGGGGTCTCCTCTAGCTGTAGATAGGCGGGGTCTCCTCTAGCTGTAGATAGGTGGGGTCTCCTCTAGCTGTAGATAGGTGGGGTCTCCTCTAGCTGTAGATAGGTGAGGTCTCCTCTAGCTGTAGATAGGTGAGGTCTCCTCTAGCTGTAGATAGGTGGGGTCTCCTCTAGCTGTAGATAGGTGGGGTCTCCTCTAGCTGTAGATAGGTGGGGTCTCCTCTAGCTGTAGATAGGCGGGGTCTCCTCTAGCTGTAGATAGGCGGGGTCTCCTCTAGCTGTAGATAGGCGGGGTCTCCTCTAGCTGTAGATAGGCGGGGTCTCCTCTAGCTGTAGATAGGCGGGGTCTCCTCTAGCTGTAGATAGGCGGGGTCTCCTCTAGCTGTAGATAGACGGGGTCTCCTCTAGCTGTAGATAGGCGGGGTCTCCTCTAGCTGTAGATAGGTGGGGTCTCCTCTAGCTGTAGATAGGTGGGGTCTCCTCTAGCTGTAGATAGGTGGGGTCTCCTCTAGCTGTAGATAGGTGGGGTCTCCTCTAGCTGTAGATAGGTGGGGTCTCCTCTAGCTGTAGATAGGTGAGGTCTCCTCTAGCTGTAGATAGGTGGGGTCTCCTCTAGCTGTAGATAGGTGGGGTCTCCTCTAGCTGTAGATAGGTGGGGTCTCCTCTAGCTGTAGATAGGTGGGGTCTCCTCTAGCTGTAGATAGGTGGGGTCTCCTCTAGCTGTAGATAGGTGGGGTCTCCTCTAGCTGTAGATAGGTGGGGTCTCCTCTAGCTGTAGATAGGTGGGGTCTCCTCTAGCTGTAGATAGGTGGGGTCTCCTCTAGCTGTAGATAGGTGGGCCTACGCATTTTTTGTGCGTGCATTGTTTTAGTCCGGTGCAACACCGGCAGCGCCGCCGCTAGTTAGCTTAGCATAGTGAATGGAATCCTATGTTGCCGGTTAGCATGTTGTGAGTAAAAGTGAGCCAACAAAAGACAAAAAAAAACAACCCAATTACATGCACCGAGACAAAAAAAAATGCGTTGGCCCACCTATCTACAGCTAGAGGAGACCGTGATAAGCCCTTTTTCAACAAACGGTGGTGTATCCCTTTAACGCAGAAGCATAAATTGCTTGACTTCATACACTGCGATGCAAAAGTGCAGATGTACACAAAGTGACACACACGTCAATACCGAGACTCATTTGTCTGTGTGCACGCTTAGCCACACGCGCCACATCAAAGAGCTACTGTAGTACCGAGACATGTTTGTCAGGAAGGATGACTGAAAAAGGGGGAAGCCCTCAAACCACCTAAAAGCACTCAGTGATCTCTGGTGGCTCTGTGCTCGTAAACTGAACGAAAAAGAGAAGTCTTGACAGAAACTACTTCAGTATACAGAAGTACATTTCCAGAGAACAAGGCACAAATTCTTCTTAATTCTCTGTGTTGGAAACCGTTACCTATAACAGAAATATAGTGCGCTCCCCATGTTGTAGTGGTGTTCAAAATCTCCAGTAAATTCCATTCACTATATGGTCCACTATAAAATACCCACAATGCACAGCTAACCTGAGTGTACAGTACATACGATGAAGCCTACACTCCCGTATACCACAATGCAACGCAGCCGTGTTTTCCCGAAGAAGGAGAAGAAGAAGTTTCAGCGTAGCGTTTGAAATCCGGCGTGGTCGTTCCCGACATAGTTCACTATTTAATAACACTATACAGGGCAGGGGTGTCAAACTCAGTTTCCCAGAAGGCCACACTGGAAAATGAGAATCACATCAAGAGCCAGACATGTAGAGATTACTGACGTGTTTATTTAAGATAAAAAGTCAAATATTTTGACTGTGTTATTGCATGTCTTATATATTGTAGTCTTCTCACTTACATTTTGGGCCTCATAAAGCCCCCAAAAAAACTTCAGCAAAAAAAGTTTCTCAGCCAGCAACAAAAACATTGAAAAAAGCACCAAAAAAAGTTGGAAAAAGGCCGAAAAGTGTCAAAGTTTTCTGAAAAAGTGACAAAAACCATCAGAAAGTGACAAAAGCATCGTAAAAAGCGCCAAAAACTTCAGAAAAAGTGGCAAAACATTGAGTAAAGCATCCAAAACGTTAAAAGAAAAAAAGTGCCTAAAGCATTGAAAAAAAGCACAAACTGCTGTAAAAAGCATCAAAAATACCAAAATAAAAGCAACAAAAACTTTGGAAAACACAACAAAAACTAGGTGGGCCTAAATTTATTGTGAACTAAATTGAAAACAGCTTTTGTTTGCTGCAAAAAATACCCATAATAATACAGACTCTATTATTAGGAATTAATATTATATCACTTGCAGATAAAAGGCTAATGTCACCCAATACGTTTACATGCACAACAATATTCCACCATTATTCTGAATTTGATGCAGGTCATGTAAACAGCATCTTCTGTTTGGATATTCAGAATAAGGCCTTTTTCTAAATATAGTATTTTCTGATTAAGACGTGTGTGATATTCTGGTAATATTCAGGTTTAAGAAACATTCTTTAGAGATGTATACAGCGCATTCAGAGTCTGCGTCTCAATCGGGTTTTTACAGCAGTTTGTGACAGTTTACGGCCCCTCGCCGGTTTACGGTCAGCTCTGTGCGCCGCTACGGTCGATGTAAACAAACCAACCGGCCGACAGTTTGCAGGGCGGCGGTAGAGATGCACGGCCCAAAAGAAAAAGGAGAAACACAACTACTTCTAAACACCGTGACTTGGATATCAACAGGTTTTGGATACGAGGCGACCTTTTCTAGAAGCTGGTTGAAGGAATGAAAGAGAGACGCTGTGTTCGCACGCTCCAACATGTCCTCCACTTGAGATAAAAAAGCTGCATGTAAAAACGGGAATATTAGTGGAATATTCACTTTCGCCGTTACAGGTTTCTACCACACCCTCACATGTAGTTTTGTATTTCTTTCAAGTAATTTGCATTTTATCTTCTGTGAAAACAAAACTAAACTTGTGAAAGTGTCGACGGCCACCGCTGGAACATTGTCACATTACAGACATATTGAGTCAACATTATTGGGATATCGGATGTTGGTCAGATACATCTGTTCTGCTCGAGGGGGGGGGGGGCGGCCCACTGAGTGCATCGCTGCTGATAGTTGTTAATAGTCTGGCTTCAGGCCTGGAATAGCTGTCAGAGTATGAGGGGGAATCATGGGACTGACATCAAACAACCTCCCCTCCAGGCATCACCATACATTTCCCAATGGAAACACAGCAAGGATCAGATTCCATGTTCTGCCGTGGCCGCCTATATTTTAACCAGTCTGCCACACACACACACACACACACAAAGACACACACACACAGAGACACACACACACACACACACACAGAAACAGACACACAGAAACAGAGACACACACACACAGAAACAGAGACACACACACACACAGAAACAGAGATACACACACACAGAAACAGAGACACACACACACACAGAAACAGAGACACACACACACACAGAAACAGAGACACACACACACAGAAACAGAGATACACACACACAGAAACAGA
>CM042428.1:42183273-42188273 GCA_023631565.1 Gymnocephalus cernua | reverse complement strand
TGGAAAAAGTGACTAAAACTTTAGGATAAGCTTCAAAAGCATCACGAAAAGTGACAAAAACATGGAAAAAGTGACTAAAACTTCAGGATAAGCTTCAAAAGCATCACGAAAAGTGACAAAAACATGGAAAAAAGTGACAAAAACATCGGGAAGAGTGACAAAAGTGATGAAAAAGACGGCCAAAACATTTTACCTTTGACCCAGAAAAACTAAAAAGCTGCACGGTCGACGGAGAGACAACACGAGGGATAAATGAAGCAATAACTTCAGACGATTAGATAACAACAAGTCTCTCGCCATCCGCTCGATAAGAAAACATAGCCGCCGCATTCATTGATAAAAACATTCCAATCATTCCTGTGGTTCTTTTGTCAGGCAGCAGAACATTGTTATCGATTAGCTGGGAACGCCGAGCACGCATACATATAATGACCTCAGTGGGTGGAGAAGAAGAAAAGGCTGGAAGGAGGGAGGGAAGGATTGTCATAGCTCAGAGACTAAGTATCCATCAAGGGAAGGTGCAGGGGAGAAAAGCCGCCAAGGCCTACCTAAGAACGACAACTGATCCGAGACAGAAAGAGAAACCGGGGACAGACGGAGAGATGGACCGAGGCTACCGCTACGTTTTCATTTTTACAGCGGCGCTTTGAGACAAAAACGATCCGCGTCCACACGACAGTTTTAGCTCCAGTAGCAGAACTAATCTGCGTCCGTATTAACACGTCTGACATCGCACACACACACACACACACTAGGGCTGGGCAATATGGCCTAAAAATAAAATTTCCGATTTTATTTTTTTTTAATTCGATTTACGATTTTTTTTCCCCCGATTTTCCTCCCCTACTTATTAAGGAAAGCAATAAGTACAAACGGCAGACAACTTGCCGTCTTCTCCGCGGTATGTATGGGTACCATGTCTTTGGCTACGTGCAAAGCGACCGCTTCGGTGATTGTTCTCCACCGCGTCCCTTTCTCGCTATACGCGGTGCCTTGTGCAAACCTTTCGGCTACAGTTAGCTGTTTTTTAGCTAAAGGTTTGTTGGTCACTGCGGGGGGGGGGGGGGGGGGGGGTTGTCTCGGAGAGAGACTGGCATGTTTCATATTGGGCTGGATGTCTCTGTTTGTGGTGCTGCTGCCTTTGCCTGCGATGGGCTTTAGGCAAATGTTGCAGCGCGGGATTTGCGTCTGTTGCACCAAACCCAGACCAGTTCCAAACAGATGATTTTATTCCTTTCTTGGGAACAAACTTCCCACTCTCACCGGTAGCCATGTTGTCACTTGCTGTTGCCGTTTCGTGTGTGCGATGATGTCGTTGTTGTCGCTCGCCATACCGCTATGTGAAACTAACGCTACGGAAGCTCAATCAAAAAAAGCGTTATTACACAAAAACTCGATTTACTGATTTTTTAAAAATCGCCTACAACAAAAATTTCAAATTAATTCATTTAATCGATTTTTCGCCCAGCCCCCCCCCCCCCCCCCCCCACACACCTCTATAAATCATGGATGTAGAAGTTGAAAACACAGAGAATACGTTGGAGAAATGTTGTCAACGTTTAGTGATTTTCAAAGGCTATAAAATTTTAAATTTCACAAAAAAATTCAAAAAAAAAAGAAAAATTCAGTGAAAGTAATGATCCAATCCTTAATTGTACTTGCAGAGAGCGTTGTATGGAAACATCCATGTTATTTTTGGGACAATTTGGGTTAAAAGAAACCAATATTTCTGATACATAAACTTTAAAAATGCATCAACAGCAGGATGATATATTATAAATAAATAAAAACACGGCATGTCTTGGTGGGAAAGCTGTAGGACAGGAGTGTCCCTTATGAAAAGGCCCCGGCGCCCTATTGAGATTCCTCCAAGTGTGCAAAATCCCCAAGAGGGCCGGTCAAGATCACCAAAGGTCACATTCCAGGTGGGGGGGGGGGGGGACGCAGAGAGGGGAAGGGGATCGGGGAGGGGAAGGGGATCGGGGAGGGGGGTGTGACAGCGAGATGAGGCAGAATGAGCAAGCAGAAGCTACAAAGCGTTGAGGAATGTAACAGATTGTAAAAGGCGAGGTGGATCCGACCAATAGCGAGCGGCTCGTTGGGAGTCAGTGACGGAAACATGACGGAAGAAGAAGAAGAAGAACTTCCATCCGTGGATTAGTGTCCCGAAAATACTTGCCACATCTATGACGTGAGACAGGTGCGTCGGAGGAGGGCGAGTAGGTCAAAAGTTGCAAAAAATCTCCCGCACACTGTCCAACTTGCAAAAATAAATGTTATAGCTGGCAACGTTTTGGTACTAGAACTCAAGACCGCTTGTGTTTGTGTGTGTGTGTGTGTGTGTGGGTGGCATCCAGACCGCCTGTATTAGCGGCCAATCACAGAGTTTGTTTACAACAACATCTGGTTAGAAAACTCATTTCTTTAGCCCTAGTTTGTCGTCATGCACTAAAATAACCACGGCATGTTCCAGTGTGTGAAAACTTACTTGGCAAGAAAACAGACTCAGCAGGTTTTTAGATGCTAAAGAGAATAACAACTACCATCTAAAGTTAGAACACACACACACACACCTGTGTAAATAAACAGAAGCATGTGTGTGTGTGTGTGTGTGTGTGTCTTTTCAGATGCACTAAGCCGTCATCTTCAACGTCACATCCTGAGAGCCTCCTTGCCGTTGAAGAGAGTTGAATAACTTAAGACAACGGTCGTTTAAATATGCAGAAATGTAAATTAAGAGCGTTTTGACGTTACAGAGCTGCCTCGGTTTCTGTATGTCTGTCTGTTGTGAACGCTGCCGTTACTGCCGCATTGCATTGTGGGATTTTTATGCCGCCGACAGCTTATTAATGTGAAAGACTGAAGGCGTTTTAGGAACAAGTACATTTAGTTTTGATTTATGTGCTAAGGTACAAGATTCCCTTTCCTTTGTCATGCACTCTTTATGTCTCCTAGTCGGGTCATATTTCACGAGTAACATTACAGAGGGACCGATACTTGGTGAAGGTAAAGATAATCCTCGCACACACACATACACACACACACACACACACACACACACACACACACTAAAGATAATCCTTACAGCAGCAAGGGGACTCACTCACACATTCACTCCCACACACTGAATATATACATGTATATAAGTCTGATTCTCCTGAAAACACACACCCAAAAGGACAATGGAAAGATTGACTTGTGCGTAAGGTTTGAGGGAAGATGAAGCAGACACTTCAACTTTTACAAAATGGCCCACAGCTTATATTTGAGGACAAGCTGTGACGTGCATATTTAAAAAAAACTTCCTGGCTATCACTACGTGTTCTCACAAGCTGTTCCTTTAAGTTTGTTTGTTTGTTTTTCTACTCAATTAACACTTTTGTAATTGATGTGACCGTGTAAGAGTTGTGATAAACAGGGGAAAAAAGCAAATAAAAAAAAAATAAAAAACTAAAAATCACATCCAGCCACAATGTTATGAAAAACCTGACTTCTACAGTCTGCACCCCCTCCTCCCTCCTTTCTGAATAGGAACAAGGATGAGGGGTTAAGTTAAATGTGTGGCAACTTTCTTCAGCTAATTGATTTAAAAAAAACAACAACAACAAAAAAGAGTCATTCATGTAGAAAAGAGCAGCCCTAATGTCCCAGTGATTGGCCCATCCGAGGCAGGAAAAGGGACTTGGCAACTACCCCCCACTTTGGGCCCCATACTGGATCAAAGCAGCAGGCTGTGTGTGTGTGTGTGTGTGTGTGTGTGTAACAAACACTCACTGCACTGAAGCTACCCTGACTAAACGTATCAGAATCAGAAAAGGCTTTATTGCCACAGTAAGCTACACTTACGTGGAATTTGCCTTGGTGAATGGCGCATACATAAACAAACAAACATACTACATATTAAATAAACAATACATACAGAAACAAATACACACAGAGTATTCTGCATTAGAAAACAAGAGGCTGAATGGGAAAGCTTGAGGGCAGAATGTGCAAAACATAGTCTATAGTAGTACGTGCAATGGGCAGATGTATAGACCAGGACGCAATGTAGAGACTAGGTGTGTGTGTGTGTGTGTGTGTGTGTGTGTGTGTGTGTGTGTGTGTGTGTGTGTGTGTGTGTGTGTGTGTGTGTGTGTGTGTGTGTAAAACGTGTATAAAGAAGCATAAAAAAAAAGGTCCCAGGAAAGCGCTAAATCAAAGCAGTTTGTCTCGCGCACAGGGCAACGTCAACGGTAAACTAGCAACGTAACGTTAGCAGTTACGTTAGCTAGCTAGCCAGCTAGCTGGTTAGTACCGCCAGCCTCACTAAAAAAAGGAAAATGTTAAGAAATATTTAGTAAAACAAACTTACCGACTCTGAGAACACGGAGGCAGATAACATCAACACGAGGCAGAGGCTGAGCATGGTTGTCCTTCTTGTTGTTGTCTTTCAGGTAGCTAGCTAGCGTTAAAGTTAAAGTTAAAGTTTAGAAAAAGTCGTTGAACGTTAGCTCGCTCGGCAGAGATTTAAAAAAAGAAACACCAGTGCGGTGAGTTAGTGTTTCTTCAGGCAGGCAGGCAGGAGTTTTTTGGGGTCCCAGGATAGTCCAGCAAAAGTACAAGTTGTTGAGAAATGTTCCACTTTGCGTCTCCTCGGCTGTCTGTCTCTTCTTTGGTCGGCTTCACTGAGAGATCCCCAGTTTGAGCTGCGCTATATTCACTCAACTCTCCTCCAATCAGCGACGAGCTGTGACGTTACGTTCCAATCATTCTACGTGACTTTACGGTAAGTCCGTCAAATTCAACAGGTTGGCCCCGCCCCCCTGCTCGTCAAGTTACCCGGATGTAGCCACGAAAAATCGTTAGATGCTTCAAAATAAAAGCATATTTCTCCTTTTTTTTCTGTATTTGTATTTTTTTATTTTGTATTCATTGTCTCTTCTGCACTTTTGTTTATATTGCGCTGTGATTATGCTAATGACTAAAATCGTACCACTGTGAGAATTATGGTATGTTAT
>CM042428.1:42123273-42178273 GCA_023631565.1 Gymnocephalus cernua | reverse complement strand
ATATTTATGCAGTTTTGTGCGATGAAATTGCGGGAACTTGCAAAAACTGCAGTTTGATGAAAAAGAGAAAACAAAGTGATTCCCCCCCAACACCGTGTTCTCACTAGGCGAAATTACGTCACTTCATAACGTTCCCATGGCAACAGGGGAAAATGGCTGCTCTTGCGTGAAGTAAACGCAACATTTTTCATCTTTCTGCTGAGATATATGTGACTTTTTTGCAACGAAAATGCGGGGATTATGAAATCATGCAAGCCCTGCAAATATTTTCCGCAGAAATCGGCAATTTATGCGGCCAAAGTGCGGCGTATTTGAAAAAATGCGCCCCCACCACATAAATATGCGGACTTTGGCTGATTATGCATGCATTGAATTTTCTGGAGGGACTGGTTTACAGTTCAAAGTCTTTTGCTCTCTCCATCACGTTGTATTGTTTACAGTAATACACAGCCAAAGACATTAGTGAGTAGCAAAAAGCTAGCAGGGAAAAAGAAATAATTGAAGAATACAAAATGCTATAAAGTGAAGCGCCGCTCAACGTTCAGCTGACATGCACAAATCTCATATCTCACATGACATTTAGGAAGGTCCCGTGGTGCCAGAGAGACGAGAAACAGAGAAGTGAAATCACCTCATGACTGTATCAGGAAACCCCGAAAGCCACAAAGTCACATTCAAAAGTAAGTCGTCATATTTCAATTGAAATTCATCCTGAGAGGGAACAGGAAGTGAAAGATGTTCAGTCAGGCGGGGATTTTAATTACTAAACTCTACATGTTTATAGCGGCGGGATTTAACTACACTCAACAAAATTATAAACACAACACTTTGTGTTTGTGTTTTTTGTGTCCTTCATTTTTCATGAGCTGAACTCAAAGATCTGAGACTTTTTCTATGTACACAAAAGACTTATTTCTCTCAAATATTGTTCACAAATGTGTCTAAATCTGAGTTAGTGAGCACGAGATAATCCATCCACCTCACAGGTGTGGCATATCACTCATATGCTGATTAGACAGCATGATTATTGCACAGGTGTGCCTTAGGCTGGCCACAATAAAAAACCGCTCTAAAATGTGCAGTTTTACTGTATTGGGGGGTCCGGGAGGGGTCCGAAGACCAGTCAGGACGTACGCCGGAATTTCCGGCAGCAACGGCGCAATCCCGAAGTGGAACGCCGTGGATATAGACGAGCTATAATGTGACATGCAGCCGCTTACTTGAGTGATTGATCACACAATATGCATTTGTGTGCAATAAACTATATATGTTTTGCACATTCTGCACTTAGCACATTCCATCCTACCTTGTTTTTCTTATGCAAAACAGCTTTTCTGTATTTATTGTTTATTTGATATTGTTTAATATGTTTGTTTGTTTATGTAAGCACCATTCACCAAGGCATAGTCTACGCAGGTGTAAGGCCCCCTGCACACTGCCTGCATGGCGTGAGCGTGGCGTGAGCGTGGCGTGAGCGTGTCAGCTGCGTATTTGAGCTCCCATGTTAACAGGTCAGAGCGTGCACGCTGCCTGCGTGACACGCACGTCTCAAAATAGGACCTAGAAATAGCCATAAATAGAACCGATGCCTATTTTTTACGCGGAAGCGTTTCCAGACAAAATAGAATAGAAAAGATGTTTATACGTCATTTAGACACAAATACATTTAATAAATGACATGTTGATGTTTGAAAGTCTCGAGGTTTTGATGTAAATGCAGATTTAAATTTCATTTAAAACAATAATAATAAATAATTATCGATTTTCAAATATCGCACCTGTCAATACAGAACCAAATATTCTGTAGCCGACGTTGTCTTTGTTTGCTGTTATCAAATCAGAATATATTTATGTTTAACATGAAGTATACTAGTGCATTTTATCAATGGGAAACATACATGTGTACAGACGAGGCTAGCAGCAGCAGCAGCGGCAGCAGCAGCAGCGGCAGCGGCAGCGGCAGCGGAGGCGGCGGCGGCAGCGGAAGCGGCGGCGGCAGCGGCAGCGGCAGCGGCGTCGGCAGCGGCGGCGGCGGCGGCAGCGGCGGCGGCAGCAGCTGACATGTTTCTGGTGTGAAAACCATAGACCTATAATATGGACCCAGCTACTCCGCTGTTTTTGACGGAGACCAGTGAAGCCTATTACCAGCACTTTTCCGGTGATGGCCGAGCGTTACTGCGCAGCCTCAAACTGAGCTTGATGACGTAGATGTGACGTGAGCAACGTGTCTGAACGTTGTAAGTCTTCTGGTAGCTGTGCCAAGAGAAATCTCAATCATTCCCAATCTATCAGAGACGGAGAGCGTAGGTATATGTAAGGAGATAACATAGGTACAGGCTAATTATTGATCACTAAAATGCTAGTTAACATTAGTAATTAAACTAAACAGCTGATGTAAGTCCAAACTGCCTGCGAGCTTCTCCTGTACTGTACGGTAATTCCTCTACTATGAGACAGTCATGCTGCGTTCCAGGCGACCCGTAACTCGTGTTTTCACCACCTTCTACCCGTGAAAGTGACCTGGAACGCCAGTCCAACCCGTAACTTACTACCCGTGAACTCGTACCAGATCGTTGTTCTCCCAGTTACAGTTTTTGACGTCACACACACATAAACAACAATGGCGACCGCTGTTGATGCTGTACAGACGCCGGTGAAATAGAAATAAATAGACATAAACAGGCAACGTAAAGTAATTCCGCACATTGTAATCAAAACAATACACACACAATTGTGTACTACTACAGGTTATGTTTATTAAAAAGCCCAATATATGTCGCTGACTAGAAATCGCTAGTATCAGCTAGCACTAGGTAACGTCAACGTTAGGTAGCCGCTAGCTAACGTCAACGTAGCCAGTAGCTAACGTCAACGTCAGCGTAGCCAGTAGCTAACGTCAACGTTAGGTAGCCGCTAGCTAACGTCAACGTTAGCTAGCTAACGTCAACGTTAGGTAGCCGCTAGCTAACGTCAGCGTAGCCACTAGCTAACGTCAACGTCAGCGTAGCCCAACCTGAACCCTGGAAAGCTACCAAGTTGTGAGTCGTGGCTTGAAGTCGTAACTTACGGGCTAAAAATTGTGTCTGGAACGCAGCATTAGTCTCGTGGTTATGACCCATTGATTATGGTTATGAGCCTATTTTTATAAAAACGTCTGCTACGGAGCCATAACGTGAGGTACAAGGTAACGGAGCCTTTTATACATTGTCGTGTTTCTTTAGAAATAAACGAGGGACAAATAAGTCTTTAAACGCTTCAGATGTAAAGTTATTGGCTGTCAAAGTGACGCCACAATGAATGGCAGTCAATGGGACGCTAACGGGGGGATGATAGCTTATTATTATCAAAATGGCGCCATAGGAGGCTTCACTCTGAGCAGAGAAGCTCGCCCCCTTGTTTTCACCAAGGGGGCGAGCTTCTCTCCACAGAGTGAAAGCGCTACGGCGCCATTTTAATGCTAATAAGCTATCACCTACTGCTGGTTGTAGTCTTTTGCTCTGGCCAAAAAAATCCAGAACCCCCCAATCCTGTCTCAGGGGGACATGAGGGAGGGACGCACGGTCATTCAGAAATACTACCGGGTTTCTACTGATACAAAGCTGAATGCTAATGCTGCGTTCCAGACACAATTTTTAGCCCGTAAGTTACGACTTCAAGCCACGACTCACGACTTGGTAGCGTTCCAGGGTTCAGGTTGGGCTACGCTGACGTTGACGTTAGCTAGTGGCTGCGCTGACGTTAGCTAGCGGCTACCTAACGTTGACGTTAGCTAGGGCTAGCTGATACTAGCGATTTCTAGTCAGCGACATATATTGGGCTTTTTAATAAACATAACCTGTAGTATTATGCTGCGTTCCAGGCAACCCGTAACTCGTGTTTTCACAACCTTCTACCCGTGAAAGCGCCCTGGAACGGCGGTCCAACCCGTAACTTACTACCCGTGAACTCGTACCAGATCGTTGTTCTCCCAGTTACAGTTTTTGACGTCACACACACATAAACAACAATGGCGACCCCCTGTTGATGCTGTACAGACGCCGGTGAAATAGAAATAAATAGACATGAATAGACAACGTAAAGTAATTCCGCACATTGTAATCAAAACAATACACACACAATTGTGTACTACTACAGGTTATGTTTATTAAAAAGCCCAATATATGTCGCTGACTAGAAATCGCTAGTATCAGCTAGCCCTAGCTAACGTCAACGTTAGGTAGCCGCTAGCTAACGTCAGCGTAGCCACTAGCTAACGTCAACGTCAGCGTAGCCACTAGCTAACGTCAACGTTAGGTAGCCGCTAGCTAACGTCAACGTTAGGTAGCCGCTAGCTAACGTCAGCGCAGCCACTAGCTAACGTCAACGTCAGCGTAGCCACTAGCTAACGTCAACGTCAGCGTAGCCACTAGCTAACGTCAACGTTAGGTAGCCGCTAGCTAACGTCAACGTTAGGTAGCCGCTAGCTAACGTCAGCGCAGCCACTAGCTAACGTCAACGTCAGCGTAGCCAATAGCTAACGTTAACGTTAGGTAGCCCAACCTGAACCCTGGAACGCTACCAAGTCGTGAGTCGTGGCTTGAAGTCGTAATTTACGGGCTAAAAATTGTGTCTGGAACGCAGCATCACACACTTGTGTGTGTATTGTTTTGATTACAATGTGCGGAATTACTTTACGTTGTCTATTCATGTCTATTTATTTCTATTTCACCGGCGTCTGTACAGCATCAACAGGGGTCGCCATTGTTGTTTATGTGTGTGTGACGTCAAAAACTGTAACTGGGAGAACAACGATCTGGTACGAGTTCACGGGTAGTAAGTTACGGGTCTGACGGCCGTTCCAGGGCACTTTCACGGGGTTAAGGTTGTGAAAACACGAGTTACGGGTCGCCTGGAACGCAGCATTAATCGGTGACGTTTCCCTTTAATGATGATTGACAGGCGATGTGTGTTTGAGGCGTGTGATTGGCTGGCTGGCTGCGGTGCAGAGAAGGTGATGATGGCCGACTTTCCAGCCACCGAGATCAAGTGCAGGTCCAGGTGCACTCCGAGTTACACGCTTTGCAGGACCGCAGGCCTGCAGACAGAAGCCCCAGTATCTACGGTAACGTCGCTGTTAATCAAACATACACTTTATTTGGGTACAATTACAACTTCTGAAATGTCTTTACACCGTAGTTTGTAAAAAAAAAACTCATTCACTGTAGCTCGGCGTGCTATGCTGTATCCCTCCGCGGTGTAGCGGCAGCATCGGAGTTATTTTGGTGTGTTTCTGTGCGTGAAATGACAATGAGAAAGCGTTAAAGTTGTGAAAAGGCCCGAATATTGTTGTTTTTCCTGCGCCAAACCTTGTTAAAAAAACAGCCTTTTCAATGTCTTTCTATCGCCGACCTCCCCTATATTATATATTATATATTATATATCGTCACCTTCCTAAAATAATGGTCTATGTCTAGGTCTATTTTTTTTTTAGCCTAAATCATCTCCTCATGGTGCTGTACCTCTGGTAGAATTGCCTACATCCTCAGTTGAACAGGTGTTGTGGTTCTACACTTTTAGTTTGATGGCCTATGTTAATGCGAAAAAATGACTTAGGCCATTATTTTAGGAAGGTGACGATATTATATATTATATTTAAACTTCCCATTCAAAAAAAAAATGCTTATTCATGTTTATCCAGGTGAAAATCCCTAATGACAAAACAAATATAAATTGTGAGGATTGCCCAAGACGAAGCCCCAGTATTTAGGCCTAGGCTACGGTAAAATCGTAATATTAGGCCTACTAATTAATAGTTTAAATCTGAGCAAAATAAGAGTTCTTTGGTGTGTTAGTTGTATGCCGAATTTCTTAGTCTACATTAACAATTTACGAAAATCCCAATTCAAGTTTGTCCATTTAAGAATTATTTATGAAAAAGCTAAATAAATGTAAATTGTGAAGTTTTACTAATGGGATATGGTATGGCGATTTCCCCGCATACAATAAAATGGCATGTTTCTTCATTGTTAAACATTATGACAATGCACACGAACTTTATAAATCTGTCGTTAAATACTCTGAATATTGTGAGATGAACTTTGCTTAACCGCCAAAACCTTGTTGTAAAAAAATAAAAAAAAATAAGTTAGTTTTAATGGGTCTGACTTTCACAGACTACCGCTGCAGGTTGTACGGATCCAAGTTACAATCTAGCTAAAATAGGAGCTCATTGGTTTTTTTATTTGATGCCGAATTGTTTAGACTAAATTTAGGATTTGAAAAAGTCCTAACTTGTGTTTGGCGAGTTGAGAATTATTTATGAAAAACCTAACCAAATATTAAATGTGAAGTTTTACTAATGGAATGTGGTTTAGCGATTTACCAGCATACGATATAACGGCATGTTTCGTGGATTAATTATTGTAAAAAAAAATACAACAATCCACATATAACACAAAGGAATAAATAACTTATTGTGACTAATGTTACATATTTTGTGTGTTTTCATGCTCTGCAGTGGGACAGCAGCGCCCCTCTCTCCGGTCGGACGGTCATAGGCTGCCACCTGTCGGTGAGTCTTTGAAACTGCATCGCCGCCGTTGTAGATTATCAGCGGTTTTAACGGTTATAAAAGTTATAATCTTATTAAAACAAGAGTTCATTGGTGTGTTAGTTGTGTCCCGAATTGTGTAGTATAAAATTTCGATTAAATAAAACCCTACTTCATGTTTGTGGAGGGGAGAATTGTTTATGAAAAAGCTAAAACAACCGTAAATTGTGAGATTTTAATAATGGAATATGGTTTGGCTATAAAAGTGATAATCTTATTAAAACAAGAGTTCATTGGTGTGTTAGTTGTATGCCGAATTGTGTAGTATAAACTTTCGATTAAATAAAACCCTAATTCATGTTTGTGGAGGGGAGGATTATTTATGTAAAAGCTAAAACAACCTTAAATTGTGAGATTTTAATAATGGAATATGGTTTAGCGGTTTTCCCGCGTACAATATAACTGCTCGTTTCGTGGATTAGTTGTTGTGAAACAGTACAACAATGCTCATCAAAGACACATAAGTATAAATAAATAGTGACTCATGTTACTGTGTGTTTTTTAATGTTCTGCAGTCGGACCACAGCGACAGCAGCGCCCCTCTCCATACACGGTCATAGGCTGCCACCTGGTGGTGAGTTTACGCAACTGCATTGCATTTTTTTTTTTTTTTTTTTGAATGAAAACAGGAAGTAGGAAGCAGGAAGCAACCACATAATGTTCACAACATAGTAAATAACCCATTTTATTTCTGGTTTAAAATAAAGAACAGACTTTATCCACTTGAACAAAAAAACCCTATATTGTCTCTAAATAACATATAGTATGATAGTTTGACTGTAAATGAGTTTGAATGAGTGAGGATTTCAGTTTCAATTTCATGTTGCTTTATTGGCATGACAAAAAAAGACATGTGTTGCCAAAGCATAAGAACAAACATATGCTAGCCTACATATAAACAACAACAAGGAGTAAATACATCTGAAATAATAATAATAATAATAATAATAATACAAGTAAACAGGATAATTATGATATAAATGCAGATAGCAAACAAATTATGATTTCTCTCTCCCTCCTCTTCGAGCTATAACAGCACAATAAAGCCAGGGAGGTTTAGCTGCAACAGAACAACACGATAAAGACATAAAGCTGCAGATGTGTACTCCGTGTTGTTTCCTTTCCTTCTGCACGGGCGCGGTTTACACACACAAACCAACACACAGATACAGACACACAGCTATTGTTTACAGCTTGTTTCTTGCCGTGAATTGTCTCCTTTTTCCAGAAATGGCGTGCCGTGTTGAGCCGAGGAGGGAAGCTGCTGCTGCTGTCGCCTCCGTGAACGCCCGAGTGCCGGAGCAGACCTCGTGTTGCAGCCTGTGTCTCTGCGTGTCCTTCCCCCAACCCAACCCATCCCCCTCTCTGTCTCCCAGCTGGGGGTTTCTGGGGGGGTCAAAGTGCCTCGAGGAGGCAGGGGAGGCGCCGTGAGTACTTCCCTTTTTTGTTCTCTCGCCTTCAGCCCACCAATCCTGGCTCTCTGACGTGTAGTTCTTTGCATAGTTGTCCCATCGGCCCCTGAGAGTTCCTCAGCAGGCAGACGGGACCTATGCTGTGTCAGATTGGGTCAGATCCGGTCCTTTTGGGTCGCTACACATCCCGAGCTCACAGCACAGCACCCAGACCTCAGCGTTCTGCCGTTCTCTGTCCACATACAGCCAGGGTTTGTCCCCTTTACAGTCCATTTTGTCTCCAACCATTAGAGAGTTTCTCCAGCTCCGGAGGTCTTTAAATACCCCTCCGGATTATGTCATTCTTGTGATAGTTCGCTATCACATATACTAAAATTGGAACGATACAGAGAAGATTAGCATGGCCCCTGCGCAAAGGAAGGGAGCCGTTCTTCACCCCGGCGGGCCCGGCGCCCGGGCGGGCCCCGCAGGGGCCCGCGCCGGGTGGCCCGGGCGCAGCCGGGGCGGCCACCCCCAGCTGGGCCGGGGCGCGCAAGGGCGCCCGCCGGGGTCCCCTGCTTCTATTTTTCCCGATTTTTGCCCAGCGAAATTGGAATGCTCCGCACCCTTTCGCCCCCCTCGCCCCCTCGGCCCCCTCTTTTCCCAGGGCCTGTCAGTCAAGAGCCGTTGTTTACCATCGCCCCCGAGCACATGGCTACTTGTCATATTGAAAATTAAAGGCGCAGGCAGGCGTCTCCAGTGCTCTATATATATATATATATATATATATATATATATATATATATATATATATATATATATATATATATATATATATAGCATGTTGTGTGTACATAACTCAATAAATAAATGGCACATTTATTGAATTGCGTTGTATTTGTTTTACACATCACGTTGCACATTTCGCACACATTTGTGTGGTTTCAGCCTTATGCTTGGCTCCAGGTTTGTTTAAAAAAGTAAAGTGAAAAAGTATTGAAATAGACAAGACAATATTTAGTAAATTAAATGTTTATTATAAATACTTTTTTTAAAACAAAAACTCACACTCAAAAAAAGAAATACTAATCACACTAAACACACCAAGAAAAAGACATGTGTCTCTCATTTGTCTCATTTCTTTGCCCTTCTCTCAGCCAGCCACAGCTCCACACTCTTCCCCTCATAGAGAGCGCAGCAGTGCTCCCCCCCGTGCTGGCTGTGGCCATAGTCTTTCTGCCTTGGTTGGCCACAGAGCTGGCAGACCCTCAGCTTGTGGGCCTTTCGCACTTTCCCCCCCGGCTTCTCTGGTCTCTCCCACCTCTGCTTGAGGTTCCACGCCGAGGTCCTGGGGATCTGCGGCTCGTCTGGCCCGAGCTGCTCCCTGGTCCACTGCTGAACCGTGCGCCCTCCGGGGCCCTCGTCCACAGCGCAGAAGAACTGCCCCTTGACGTAGGCGTGCCCGCCGTCCACTGTGCGTGCTTCGCCACAGATGTTGCAGGGGTCGCCGGGGTTGTGCTGTGGCTTTCCCACGCTGCCTTGGAGGAGTTTCTTATCCCGCTGTGCCCTCATCTTCCTCCTGTAAAGGGTACAGCGGGTTGGCTTGCTCTTGCTGGTCCCCGGCTCTGGAGGCTGCTGAGTGCAGTCGTCGTCCACTTGAAAATGCAATAAAGAACTCTGTTAGTCAAGGTACATAATGCTTACATAGAAACACAGATGCAATTTCACTAAGTATATTTCTAACAAACCTGAAGAGTCTGACGAGTAGTCCAGTGGTTTGCTTGGACGTCTAACTTTTCTACCTTCCATCCTGTCCAAATGAAATGCTTGAATGAGTGGACTTGACTCCTTCTTTGAAACCTCTCTCGGAAGAGGGCGGACCGAACACCTTGCAGCCACACCTGCCCCCTCTCTCAGTCCTGTGAACCCCCCCACTTTTGTTGCAGGACGTGGGTGAAAGCACCCCCTGTTGTTTTCCTCTGATGCTCCTCAGGCCTCCTTTTCAGGAGGTGGGACAGGCAGGAAGGAAGGAGCATTTGCATATACACACACATTTGCACTTCTTTGGTTGTAATTAGTTTGACTTTTTGTTTAGTTTGGTTGTTTGTTTTTGTCTTTCTATCTATTAATTGCTGTTTTTATAGTAATAACTTTTGTAAACACTGTACACTGCAACACTGTAATAAAGCAGTTTAGTAGGTTTATAAAAAGGATGAAGCCTCAGCACCTCTTTTTTATAGAAATGAATTATAGTGTGGTCTACTCTATCTGTAAAGTGTCCTTAGATAACTCCTGTTATGAATTGATGCTATAAATAAAAATTGAATTGAATGAAGTATTGCATCTAACTCAGGATTTAGTAATAGACTAAATCCCTTGTCTATTTCAATTCTTTTTTCACTCTACTTTTTAAACCTGGAGCCAAGCATGAGGCTGAAACCACACAAATGTGTTTGAAATGTGTAACGTGGTATGTAAAACCATACATAGTCACGGCTATATGACCTCCTAGTCTCACCATATTTTGTTTAATTTCTTAAAGGCAGAAAGAAGCAGGAGAAAGCATTGGTTTAAAAAAGAAAAGTGTATTTAAAACAACAATTGAAACAACAACTATATACACCATCATTATAAAAAACAACTATTTACACTACTAGCAATATTTAAAACAATTGGGAACTATATACACACTCACACTATATATACACACACAATATCAATATTTACAATAAACTATATACACACTATGCACAAATCCTCCCTTCCAAACAGGGAGGGAGCGGTCCTTACACATGGACACACAAGTGTTCGCTCAGGGAGGGGGAGCTGTGTGCTGTGTGGAGCGTGCGTGTGGGTGGGTGGTGTTAAAGGGGACATCAGGGTTTTTGCTCCTCAGGGAGGTGGAGCTGCCCCATCATGCCCCTTCACCTCTGCCAGCCACTGCTCCGCAGTCCTGCCTTTGTCGTCGGCCCGGGAGCAGAAGGTCTCCTTTTTGTAGCGCGTGTGGCCAAACTCCTTGGTCTTTGGTTGGCCACAGCGCCTACAATTGAAGTGGGAGACCTTCCTCGCTGGTCGTAGTAGCCAAACAATCGTTAGTTTCGCCTTAAATTTCACCCGAACGGATCATTTCCCGGTGTTTATTCATTAAATTCACGTCTAGGAAAACGTCTGTAGTCCTTATTTATTTCGTGGAGAGTTTTCTGTGCATGAAATATAACGTTAACGTTGACAAAAGCGAGCTGTTTGCAGCGTCTCTCGTCTTTAAACTTTCTCTTTTCTTCGTTTCATCGCTAAAACAAAAGTCACAGAAAAGCTTTCCTGCGTGTTTTGTATGTTACAGCAAAATCAGCTGTTTAAAATATGCCGTTAAAGTTGTGAAAAGGTGAATACTGTGTTGTTTTTCCTCCGCCAAACCTCGTTCAGAAAAAGCCTTTTTAACGCGTCTCTCTGTCGCTGACCTCCTCTGTGTGTATTGCAGGTTGTCGGGATAAAAGTTAAAAATCTAGTTAAAATAAGAGTTCATATGTGAGTTAATTGTATGCCGAATTGTCATGTATAAACTATCGATTAAATAAAATCCTAATTCATGTTTGTGGAGGGGAGAAATCTTTATGAAAAAGCTAAAACTATAAATTGTGAGATTTTAATAATGGATTATGGTTCGGCGGTTTTCTCGCGTGCAATAGGCCTATATAGCGGCTCGTTTCGTGGATTAATTGTTAAACAGTACACCAATGCGCACAAAGGACGCATATGGCATATATGGTAGTTTGTTGAAGATGTGAAAAGATGAAGTGAATACACAGAGAAACTGTCTTGTTTTCTCCACCAAAAAAGCCTTTTTCAACACGTCTGTTGACTGGAATATGGACTAGAAAACCTCCTCTGTTTTTGGAGAGAAAGCTCCTAAAATGTGTGTGAAAAGCTGCTCTCTGAACACTCTTGTACAAACGCTTTTGTTTTCCTGCTGTAGTTCAACATCAGTGTGAGCTAGTGTCTCTTTACCTTTCATAACAACTTCTTCCAGACTGGTAGAAAAAAAAAACATCTATTTGTGTCTGTAGATTCCTCCTAAATTCACCAAGCTAGATAATGCCTCGTTTGCATATTTAAACAGAACATTTCAAAAAACTAATTATCCCAAAAAATAACTGTCTGTGCTTCTGTCTTCGGGTCTGAACGGTGGAGAGACGGAGGACGTGCTGGGATGATCTTTGGCTTTTTTCCCTGTAAAATGAGTTTTTCAGTACGTAGTGTACCACGTTACTCGCTTATTAGCTTTATTGGCTCACATACAAGTTGTAGCCTATATCTTGTGTTTTTTGTTTTACAGTTGTGTCTCCCAGGGCGCTGGTAGCAGGGTCTCCTCCAGCGAGCAGCAGGAGTGGCTGAGTCGGGTCCTGTTCACCGGGGGGGGGGGGGGGGTCCCTCAGGAAGACCTGTTCTTGCAGAAGGACCGGAGTCTCTGGTACCACCCCGTAACGCCCACCCCGGCCCGGGCCTAAGCTCTACCCAGCCTCCTGGCTCACCAGTGCCGTCTTTCCTGTGGATGCCACACAGATATTTTTTTTTTTTTGGCCTGAAGATGTCCTGCCCATCCTACAAGAATAACCAACTGGTTCAGACCTGTGTGAGACTGTCAGGAAGGTCCTGGCCAGTGGTGGATGGTACCACATGGGCACTGAGTACCTATGCAAGTACAGTTAGTTTACTTTAGATGTATTTTGGGATGATTTGTACAGATGGGAATTAGGGCCACATGTGAAAAATGTGTTTAAGTTCTGACTTTAGCAAAAAAATATGTACTTTACTTTCCGATTCAGCAGGGAAACAATTTACATTTGCTGAGTGATCCTGACTGATCCTCCGTTTTATTTAACCTCTGACTGTATTGAAAACACCTACACCTGCCAGCTGTCCACATTCATTTGTTTGGGGCATGCCAGCAGAAATGGAAAAACGTTTCTGCTCGATGGCAAACAGCGAGAAGAGCCCGGAGCAGTGGCCGGCCGAGCAGAGGGCCGACTGATTATCCGTTGTCGGTGGCTCTGTGTGTGTGTGTGTGTTGTGTTTTTTGTTTTGTTTTGTAAAGTTGTTGTTTTTAAATAACTTCTTTCTTTAATTCTTTTTCCAGCCCAACTGCCGGTGGAGGAGTGGACTGCGGAGATGAGGAGGAAAACCCAGGGGGGGCCGGGATTATTTTATTTTATTTCCTTTTTATTCTCCTCGGGGACATATTTTGTATTGTTATGTTTTGTTTTTTTATTTGGTTTTGTTTTAATCCGGGATTGTTCTGGTTCCGCCGGATGTCCGTCTCCTTCCCTCCTTCTCTGTGATGGCGTTCTAACCTCCGGCTGATTTGTGAGGACTCTGGTTAACTGCTCCTCAGATCTCTGCAGGGTAAATCCAGACAGCTAGCTAGACTATCTGTCCAATCGGAGTTTTCTGTTGCACGACTAAAACTACTTCTGAAAGTACACATGTTCCACCAAAACAAGTTCCTTCCTGAAACTATTTAAGACTATTGTGATTGTTTTTGCTATTTTTGCTAAATAAAAATCAGAAACTGCACTTTGTTTGGAAGCTTTATTATTTCTGATCATTTATACTGCATGATACATCTTATAACATTTACTTTAAAGTCTTTGTATGATATATATACACAGTATACACAGTCAGGTGAAGCTTGTTCATGAGCAGCATGTGATGCATTTGGATTAAAAAGGATGCAAGTTGTAGAGGATTAAAAGTAACCTTTATTGTTCATATCTCAAGCATTTTATGATGACACATCTTTCTCCACCCAGATGGATTTTGGTTAAAGAAATTAGCCAGGGCCTCTTCATCCACAGTCCAGTCATCCTGTCTCCTGTAATAAAACAACATAAAAACACAACATAATGAGTCATACTAGTGCTGGTTCAGGGGTCTAATGTGCAAAACAATAAAAACTAAACATAAACATGTCGCAAACATTGCAATATGAAATCATCTTACTAGAACCATGTTATTTGTCTCTATACCAGGTCCCTCCAGAAAAACGCGATTATGCGATCGCAGAATTAAATGCATAATCAGCCAAAGTCCGCATATTTATGCGGGGGCCGCATTTTCTCAAATACGCCGCACTTTCGCCGCATAAATTGCCGATTTCCGCGCAAAAAATATGCGAGGCTTGCATAATTTCATAATCCCCGCATTTTCGTTGCAAAAAAAGTCACATATATCTCAGCAGGAAGATGAAAAATGTTGCGTTTACTTCACACAAGAGCAGCCATTTTCCCCTGTTGCCATGGGAACGTTATGAAGTGACGTCATTTCGCCTAGTGAGAACACGGTGTTGGGGGAATCACTTTGTTTCCCTTTTTCATCAAACCGCAATTTTTGCAAGTTCCCGCATTTTCATCGCATAAAATTGCATAAATATCCCGCATATTCCATCGCATTTTTTAAGAAAACGTGCCGCATAATCAAGGATTTTTGCCCGCAACAATCACAAAAAAACTCCGCGTTTTTCTGGAGGGACTGGTATATAATAATACAAAACTGAGAGCTAACCATCCAATTATCTTACTCTTTAATGCTAATATTCGTTAGATGATATACACACACTCAGATGAAGCTTGCATATGACTAGCTTGTTCATTTGTGGATGTGTGTTCTCCATCTTTGCCTGCCGCAGGCGGGGATCGATCCGATAACCTCAAAACCTTTTAAAAAAAAGCCCAAATTTCCCTTGCCCCCCTCCTTGCAAAAACAGAGAAGAATGAGCAGTAAGCGCCCGCTGACATTCTTCAATTGTTCCAAGATTGTTCCGAGTTTTTCAACCAATCAGAGGACCGTACGCCTGCGGCCGTGTTCCGAGTTCAAGGTCTAGACAAATCACACGAGTCCTGTTTTCTGCACCCGACCTCGACCAATCTGATGCTCTCATTCGTTCCGAGTGAAGAATCTCATCCTCCATCTTGGATTCTCGCTGAGCGAGCCGTCATTATTCATTCGGATTGCCGAGACTGACAGCGACCCTTGAGTAGGTAAACAGTTCTTAATATTCGTATTAAATATTAGTGCAGAACACTGTAGAAACTCATATTTCTGTCTGTTAGTCACACTGAGTTAACGCGGTGTTTTTACGGCCGTTTGGGGGAATATCGAGTGTTGTTACCCTGCAAACACGTCAAGTTGGGCCCCACATGGGCAGTAGATGGGCTAAACTAAGTGGGCTCCAGCTGGGCTTCACTCCTAAGATATTCTAAGACAGACATGGATGCTATTTTTAACAATAGCCTTTTTATACGAATTTTATTAAGATATTAAGCTATTTAGAATGGTAGCCATGGCAATTCAATAGTGGTCTTAAGCACTATTACGACTTTCAACTAACGGTTTCCCCACAAAATGTTCAAACCCTAAAGTAAGCAGTGCGCAGTCGCGGCACTCTACACTGTGTGAAGCGCACATCTGGGAAGCTCCACCCCCATCACCAAGCTAAACAAGTCTGCCCAGCAACAACTTTGCTCTAGGCTACGTACTCAATATAATCACAGAAATGTGTGAGCAATGTGTTCTTTATTCATTTCCCTCCCAAATTAATGTATTTGTTTACAAACACATGACACGTTTACAACCAAAAGCCTAGCTGTGTGTGTGTGCGTTTGTGATTAAATACTTTACATGTTAATATAAGTTCTGTGTTAAGTTTAAAAATGCATTATTTTAATATACCAGTCCCTCCAGAAAAACGCGGAGTTTTTTTGTGATTGTTGCGGGCAAAAATCCTTGATTATGCGGCACCTTTTCTTAATAAATGTGATGGAATATGCGGGATATTTATGCAATTTACGCGATGAAAATGCGGGAACTTGCAAAAATTGCGGTTTGATGAAAAAGGGAAACAAAGTGATTCCCCCCCAACACCGTGTTCTCAGTAGTTGAAATGACGTCACTTCATAACGTTCCCATGGCAACAGGGGAAAATGGCTGCTCTTGTGTGAAGTAAACAACATTTTTCATCTTCCTGCTGAGATATATGTGACTTTTTTTGCAACGAAAATGCGGGAATTATAAAATCATGCAAGCCCCGCATATTTTGCGCGGAAATCGGCAATTTATGCGGCAAAAGTGCGGCGTATTTGAAAAAATGCGGCCCCCGCATAAATATGCGGACTTTGGCTGATTATGCGTTGAATTCTGCGATCGCATAATCGCGTTTTTCTGGAGGGAGTGATATACGTATGTAATTATTTTACTTTATTTTTAGTTTCTTGAATAGGGTTCATAGTGAACTGTTTTATGTTATGTCATGTTTGACTAATTTCAACCCCTAACGGTTTATTGCTGTTTGAATAAACACGTCTGGGTTTGGTGAAAACTGATTTGTAGGAGCTGTAGAAGTTTGGAATTTTGAAATCGAGGAACCCTGTGGAAAAGGCAATTACATTTTTATTCATGCAAGGTCCAAAATAGGCTTAGTTATTTATGTGATTATTTATTTATCCATGAATTCATACTCAAAATGTATTCATCTTCGACTCAAAGACATTCATGGCTAATATCTGTGAAACAGTTTGTGACACAATGCTATCTTAACTTTCACCACCAGATGTCCTCATAGAGTTCTGAAGCTTCGAGTACTGAACCTTTTTTCGATACAATTGGATTGAAAGCTTCACTGGTTCAGAAAGCTTCAGTTCGCCATCACTAGCTAGATTACTTGCATGCGAGAAAATTAGACTAAGGAAATGAAGTGAGCACAGCGAGCATACAGAAGTAGGTAGGAAGGCTAACTTTACATCTCAACATTTAGAAAAAAAAAAAAAAAAAAACGTCTTTTCCAGAAACAAATGTGATGTTAGCTGTGGTTGTACAAAAAGCCTTCTATCAGCAGTGATTGTAGTGCATGTCTGAGAATAGCGCGGACACGCGCTTCACACTGCGAGTCGGCATGCGCGCCACCCGCCGGAAAAGTGAGAGAGAGAGAAAAAACCATAGACAGTATATATAAAATGGACACAGCGATCCCGCTGTTTTTGACGGAGACCAGTGAAGCCTCTTACCAGCACTTCCCCGGTGATGGCTGAGCGTTACTGCGCAGCCTCAAACTGAGCTTGATGACGTAGATGTGACGTGAGCAACGTGTCTGAACGTTGTAAGTCTTCTGGTAGCTGTGCCAAGAGAAATCTCAATCATTCCCAATCTATCAGAGACGGAGAGCGTAGGTATATGTAAGGAGATAACATAGGCACAGGCTAATTATTGATCACTAAAATGCTAGTTAACATTAGTAATTAAACTAAACAGCTGATGTAAGTCCAAACTGCCTGCGAGCTTCTCCTGTACTGTACGGTAATTCCTCTACTATGAGACAGGAAGTCTCGTGGTTATGACCCAACCGTTAGCCTATTTTTATAAAAACGTCTGCTACGGAGCCATAACGTGAGGTACAAGGTAACGGAGCCTTTTATACATCGTCGTGTTTCTTTAGAAATAAACAACGGACAAATCAAGTCTTTAAACGCTTCTGTATGTGTAGCGATGTCGTGATGCGTGTTGACTAGATATGATGTTTAGCTTTGATGTTTTTAACTGGTAAACTTATTCATGTTCAATTGCAAGAGAGTATAGCCTAAAAAAAAACCTTCACACACACACACACACACACACACACACACACACACACACACACACACACACAGGTTGCTAGGTTACCATAGCAAAATAGGCTCACCCCAGAAATTCTATATGATTTGTTGGTAGCCTAATGGTAAATGCTGCAGGTGTAGAAATCTACATAAAACAGATATTTCCTTTGATGTCAGGGCGAGATTACAGCATGAAACTTAGAATAGAAGATAATAGAAAGATATCCGATTAATCGATCGATTAATTTCTAGATTAATCGATTACAAAAAGAATCGATAGCTGCAGCCCTAGTACACTGCTAATGTGCACTGACCACTTTCGATGGTCAGTATCGTCCCAAATGGAACACGTATGATAAAACACTTACCAGAAATGACGAGCGGTCGGCTCGGCTCGCCGCCTCTCAAAATCTGAGGAAGATCTTTTAAACTGACCTTTGTTGATCTGAAATGAAGACGGATTCAGCGACTGCACGGCGGCCGATTTCTCCTTTAAAATGTTTTTAGAAACACGTTTCGGTGGACTATTTTCGTAGAATAAGAGATCGTATTCCAAACGAGCCGCCGTCTGGCCGCCGTTAAGCTCGGATGTGAAATCCGCGAGAGCTAGTACGCACGTGACGCGTTCGTCCAATCAGCTGCCGGTCGACGTCCCCGGTCCCTCCCCCTTTCCGCTTTGTAGTCAAGATGGCGCAGGTTTAGTGTGCGTAGCGTCCATCGTTCTACACTGAACTTTTTGACTTTTTTTTTAGGGGGTCATCCGGGTACTTTCAGTGCGTTATCTACACTATATACTTACAACTAAGTGTGTGAAGTGTGCAAGTAGGCGGTTTGAGACGCAGCCAGTGTGTACGCATGTGTCTCTCGGTTGCCTAACTTGTGTGTTCAGAGTATGTGTGTAGTTCTAATATTAATCTTAATTTATATAGCGCTTTTCTTAACATAGTTGCCTTTACGGTCCTGGCTGAGAGTTGTGTTGGCACATATGAAGTAAGTGACCGTTATATTTGTTTCTTGCAGGAGGCTAAAAAAAACCCGTCATGACCAGCCAAATCACCCGTAAAGATGCCGAGAAGGGCGGTTTCCAAGTGGCTCATTGGTGCTATTGACCGGGGGGGGGGGGCGGGGGGCGGCGGTAATAGACTGACCCGACAGGAAACCCCTCAACAAGGACTTCAGGCTCATTTGAAGTGGAAAGTAGGGCTGCACGATATGAGGAAAATATCTAATTGTGATTATTTTGACTGATATTGCACTTGCGATATGACTCACGGTATTGGAGGGAATGATCGTTTTTGTATCATTCTCATTTTCATTGAATATTATGAAAGAAATTAAAGTGATTATTGTGAGATTTTTGTGAGGATCTGTACCAAAACAAAGATTTTTTTTTTTAGTCCGTAGGAGAGGATTTGTAGGCCGTGGACATCTCTGCAGCACCACAATACTTAAAGTGCTCATATTCTGCTCATTTAAGGTTCAGAATTGTATTTAGAGGTTGTACCAGAATATGTTTATGTGGTTTAATTTTCAGAAAACATATTTTTGTTGTACTGCACATTGCAGCAGCTCCTCTTTTCACCCTGTGTGTTGAGCTCTCTGTTTTAGCTACAGAGTGAGACATCTCACTTCTGTTCCATCTTTGTTGGGAGTCGCACATGCTCAGTAGCTAGGTAAGGACTACTAGCCAGTCAGAAGCAGAGTATGAGGGCGTGTCCTGACAGTACCTAGGTAAGGACTACTAGCCAGTCAGAAGCAGAGTATGAGGGCGTGTCCTGACAGTACCTAGGTAAGGACTACTAGCCAGTCAGAAGCAGAGTATGAGGGCGTGTCCTGACAGTACCTAGGTAAGGACTACTAGCCAGTCAGAAGCAGAGTATGAGGGCGTGCCCTGACAGTACCTAGGTAAGGACTACTAGCCAGTCAGAAGCAGAGTATGAGGGCGTGTCCTGACAGTACCTAGGTAAGGACTACTAGCCAGTCAGAAGCAGAGTATGAGGGCGTGTCCTGACAGTACCTAGGTAAGGACTACTAGCCAGTCAGGAGCAGAGTATGAGGGCGTGTCCTGACAGTACCTAGGTAAGGACTACTAGCCAGTCAGAAGCAGAGTATGAGGGCGTGTCCTGACAGTACCTAGGTAAGGACTACTAGCCAGTCAGAAGCAGAGTATGAGGGCGTGCCATGCTAGCAGCTAGGCGAGCATTATAACGTGTTGCAATGTGACGCACGTTCATCATGGAAGTAAATGCTGAAACGCATGTTTTCTTAATTTGAATAAAAAGGTAATTAATTGTATTACTGGTCTCTTTGTTATTGTAGCTTGTTTAAGCCAACCTTTTATACCTTTTTTATAATTGAATTCCCTTGTTTTCTCACAAAAAATGAAAATGATCATATGATCATGAATGTGATCTCACAGGGGTAAATGGCACATATGAAGTATTTTTTACATACATTGTTATGGCTGTATTGATTTAAAATCCTAGTAATGTGGTGGGTCTACCAGACCTGGGAACATCGGCTGTGTAACAAAAATATGAACACCTTACAAGGGTTAAAGAACTGTATGGGGTGAGTGTAAAATAAGCCTCCAAAATTAATTTGTTAGCCCATAATAATGGTTATTACTCTTATGGGTAGAATAGCAGGGACCCATAATCAGCCCATCACTAGCTGGGCCCCAGATGGGAGAAACCTGGGTCGCCCATGTGGGTTTTAGCTAGGGCCCATGTGAAGCCCACCTTCAGCCCAACTGGGCCTGCCCACATGGGGCCACCATGGAACCCCCGGCCAAAACTAACTCACCAGCCCATATCCAACCCATATGGGCCCCACATGGGTGTGTTGATAGGGAACTGTGTTATAGACCAGGGATCTTCAACAGGGGGTCCTCAGAGTCAATGCAGGGGGGCCTTCAAATTATTGTTATGTTTTTTCAAAAAGTTCTAAAATGAATCCAATATGTTATTAGCAAATATAAATCCCCACTTATGATAGGCTTACCTATATAGGTAGTCACTAGCCACCCACAGATACATATCAAATCATGCAAATTATTACAGTTATTAAGCTATTTTAAATAGCTTAGTATTCTATGCAAAAAAAGATGTATAAAGGCTTCAGGCCGCCCTACACATAGTTGTAGTCCCAGTTTAATATGCAACTTCATGTTATACAATATATGTAGTAGGGGGGGTCCCCTGCTCAGTCTCTCTTTCAGCTAAGGGGTCCTTGGCTTAAAAAACGTTGAAGACCCCTGTTATAGACTACAGCCGGGGTTAGCATGTTAGCTACCCGCCGCTAAGTGTATGCAGGGTATATGTGCTAAGTGTATGCAGGGTATATGTGCTAAGTGTATGCAGGGTATATGTGCTAAGTGTATGCAGGGTATATATGTGCTAAGTGTATGCAGGGTATATGTGCTAAGTGTATGCAGGGTATATATGTGCTAAGTGTATGCAGGGTATATATGTGCTAAGTGTATGCAGGGTATATGTGCTAAGTGTATGCAGGGTATATGTGCTAAGTGTATGCAGGGTATATGTGCTAAGTGTATGCAGGGTATATGTGCTAAGTGTATGCAGGGTATATGTGCTAAGTGTATGCAGGGTATATGTGCTAAGTGTATGCAGGGTATATGTGCTAAGTGTATGCAGGGTATATATGTGCTAAGTGTATGCAGGGTATATGTGCTAAGTGTATGCAGGGTATATGTGCTAAGTGTATGCAGGGTATATGTGCTAAGTGTATGCAGGGTATATATGTGCTAAGTGTATGCAGGGTATATATGTGCTAAGTGTATGCAGGGTATATGTGCTAAGTGTATGCAGGGTATATGTGCTAAGTGTATGCTGCCTAACGTTATATTTCATATACATAAAGACGTCGTAAAATCTGAGATAATGTGATAAAACTGCTCCGATAAATACAATAGTGCAAGTGTACATATAGGGATGAGTGTAGCTATGTGCTAACTCTGTTATCCTCTCTGTTACTGTATGTGCTACGTGTATGCTGCCTAACGTACATTATATTTCATATATATAAAGATGTCGTAATATCTGTGATAATGTGATAAAACTGAGCTGCTGCGATAAATAAGGAATAAATAACATAGTGCAAGTGTAAATGCAGGGATGAGTGTACGTGCTAACTGTGTTATCCTCTCTGTTACTGTATGTTATAGATTCATCATCTTAATCATCATATTTACTGTAAGGTACCACATGCCATTTCTTCTCAATCATTTTTATTTTGTATTTATTTCTTTTTATGTTGAAGTGTCTGCTGCAGTCTTCTGCTAATGTTCATTTATTTATGTAGATGGAGAATCCTACTTTCCCTAATGGGACCCTTCTGCTGAAGGCTTCGGCCCGAGGCCCAAACCCTGGCCACCACCCGGACCTGACCGCCTGGCAGTCAGGCCCCCCTACAGGGCCAAGCAGCCGCAGGAGGTGGATGCTGAGGCCTGGGCCCACGTCAACTCCGAGGGTGGCGACACCACAAACGCCACCCTCATCCTGAGCCGGTGGAAGGTCCAGTTTGGGAAATACCAGGGCAAGACCTTCCACTGGCTGCTGGAGAATGACGTGGGCTACAGCGTCAATCTGGTGGCCTCCCACCAGAAGGAGCGAGAGAGGACAGGGTCTCAGTCCCCGCTGATGGCCAACAAGGTGGAGTACTTCAGTCTGACTCCTACAAAACAATTTAAAGAGTGATGATCTGATGACAATTTTAACCTCCCTTTGTAATGAAACTTACAGGATGCTTTCACCCGCTACTCCTCGGCGTACCCTGACTTTGCGGAGGCGGTCAGGTTCCACCGGGCGTTCGAGGAGGCGCGGGTGAAGTCCCTCCAGCCCGGGCAGGAGGGACAGGCACTTGTTGGCTTCGGGGACTTTAAATTTGAGACCCTGCAGAGCCTGTACGAGTCTGAGGACTCCAAAAAGATCCGGTAAGTTCTTTAAACATTATTCATTCCATTATAAATATAGCTGCTGTACTGAGCACCAGTGAGAAGATTTCATGTGACAAATTGTCTGATTTGTACAGATTTGTCAACTACCTCCGGAGGAAGGCGCAAGCTCCCGGCACGCAGATGGAGAACGCCGTCCAGTATGTCTGGAACAGAGACAGACAGAGAGCCAGGGCTGCCACCAGCACCACCAGCAGCAGCAGCACCACCAGCAGCAGCAGCACCACCAGCAGCAGCAGCAGCACCAGCAGCAGCAGCAGCAGCAGCACCACCAGCAGCAGCAGCACCACCAGCAGCAGCAGCAGCACCAGCAGCAGCACCAGCAGCAGCAGCAGCACCACCAGCACCACCAGCAGCAGCAGCACCAGCAGCAGCACCACCAGCAGCAGCACCACCAGCAGCAGCACCACCACCACCACCAGCACCACCAGCAGCAGCACCACCAGCACCACCAGCAGCAGCAGCACCAGCAGCAGCACCACCAGCAGCAGCAGCACCACCACCACCAGCAGCACCACCACCAGCAGCAGCAGCACCACCAGCACCACCAGCAGCACCACCACCACCTCACATGACTGTTAGCTAGTTCTCTTAGCTTAACACATCCATGGACTAGACTTTAATAACTTACACCACTGCTCGTTATATAAAGGCCACCTAGAAAAAGAATGTAAACTTTGTTTACATTCTATCGGACATGATTGCAGCTAGCAGAGCTAGCGTTAGCGCGCTAACGCTAGCTAACATCAACATCGGCAGTCACACAAACATCAATGATCCGATGTCTTTTTGATAATCTAGCTATAGATTATAGCTAATAATTTTGGATGTGTTATTTTATCATCCTGTTCATGATCATGTAGTCTTTAAGATACTGGGACCTTGAATTTCCCCCTTGGGGATCAATAAATCATCCATCCATCCATCCATCCATCCTTCCATCCATCCATCCATCCATCCATCCATTTATTATTGAAATTTATTGAAAATATTTCTGGTACAGGATATACAATCCTCTATCCCAGACTCTAAAAGAAAAACAGAACACAAATACATACATGTACATACACATTTTAACATTCTATGAAACACATTGTCACAATTGAAGTTTTCTAACAGTCCATCCATCCATCCATCCATCCATCCTAATCTATCCATCCATCCTGATCCACCTCCATACCAGGTGGTGGCGGTAAAGCACCAACTCGTTGTGTGATAACCGACAATAAACCTCAAAGAAGAAAGAAGTGGCGGAAGGAAGCAGTAGTAGAGAGAAGGAAGGAAGGAAGGAAGGAAGGAGTAGAGAGAGCACCGGAAGGAGTTCTCCGGTCAGTTGTCGGTAGAAGACCGTGTAATCCATTTCAGACTGTTTGTCCATCCGACCAGTGAGATGTGTTCACCGAGTTCCCGGACCGCTTCATATGGACTCCTCAGCTGCTTCAGGTAACCCGCCATTGGTCCATCAACCCAGCAGAAACCCGGACTGGATCCCGGACTGGATCCCGGACTGGATCGCTGACTGGCTCATTCCGTAAGTGCTCAACAAACTTATTGATTTTACTTGAAGGTTTCTTTTATTTTTGTCGCATGTAATAACTGAATTAAACATCGTTTACATTTGTAAACGGAACAGTTTTTTTTATTTTCCCTGTGGACAGTTTAATGGACTTTACCCAGTAAGCACACATACGTCGCGGCGACGTTGTCAGTACACGATCCGTTCTTCGCATGCACGATTACCGGTTCGTTCTGCGCATGTGCATACATGTAGCTGCATGCTAACGCAACATATCTGTTATCTTGGCCAACGGTGGTGATTTTTCACGGTTAAGTCCTGCTATATACTCCGCTGCTACCGCGAACAATCACCAATAAAGACTTCTAAACCAAACACTACACAACCGGACATGGTCCAGCACTAAAGTGACCGGAATTTTGGGAGAAATTACCAGCATTGGCCAAGATTACAGCTAGCTATGTCGCGTTAGCATGCTACATAGCCGTTAGCCGCTAGGAGTATGCTAACGTTAGATAGTGGAACGAAGCAGCACTTTCTAACGTGAGAAATCTCAGATAAAGGCTTCTGAACCAAACACGACCCAATCGGACATGTTTCAGCAGGAATGAGACCCAGAATTGGGGAGAATTTAACAACAATTGCCGCCAAGATGACATGTTTACTGCCGTTAGCATGTAGCTACTATAGTGGTATACAGCCGTTAGCATGTAGCTAGCTACTATAGTGGTATACAGCCGTTAGCATGTAGCTAGCTACTATAGTGGTATACAGCCGTTAGCATGTAGCTAGCTACTATAGTGGTATACAGCCGTTAGCATGTAGCTAGCTACTATAGTGGTATACAGCCGTTAGCATGTAGCTAGCTACTATAGTGGTATACAGCCGTTAGCATGTAGCTAGCTACTATAGTGGTATACAGCAGTGGTGGCTGGAAGAGCTGTCGTCTGTCTTTGAAAGGACACTTTTGTACGTTCACACTTCGTTGCGTTATTAGTCAAGACCATAGACAGGTATATTAATAATTAATTAATGGTCTATGGTCAAGACGAAGTATTACCAGTAAAACTATCAACATAAACAACACAACAATGACGTCAAGAAAAATATGCTGCCAGTTGCCGTCAAGTGTTTTTTAACGCATGCGTGGTACAAATCGCACAGGTTTTCTGCTACGCAATTCTGCGCATGCGAAGAACGGATCGTGCAGGCGGAACGGATCGTGTACTGTCAGACGTATTGGCGATCTAATCAAAATACATCGGGGATACGTAGTATTTTGGTCGTTTGCTCACCGTCACGACGTCGCTGCGCTACGTCTCAACGACATATCCGCCTTATTCCTAGCTCCCATGATACCTTGCGTGAATTATGGGCACGACTTCCGGAGCCGGCGATTGCCATGGTAACAGTCATAAACAGTCATTGCGGGCTTTCAGCGTTTGGGAAATAAAACATGTGGGAACACAGCCTGTTACACCTGAAACGGGACCATGTGATTATACCTCGGCCTTCTGCTATTGAGGGATGGGAGGACGACCTGAAAAAATGGCCTCAGATAACAGTCTTACTGTCCTAAAACTTATTTCACATAGTGTCATTTTGGTACTAAGCAGGGTAAAAATAAAACATTATAATCACAATGTAATAAGTAAGAACGTTAGCCTGCGATTAGACGGCCCCTGAACCTCTTCACCTTTTTTAAATATGCTTTAACTTAGTTGGTGGATTAGCTAGCTACATGCCGAATTTACCTTTACATTTTGATTCGATAACAAATCTTCAGCTTTATGTTCCCAGTTGAGGTTTCAGTTCCATTTAAGCCAAACAATAAAACTAACTGATATGAGCAAAGTATGACGAGATGAGGCACTCAGTAGCCGTTTCTCAATGTCAGTTAGTTACTGTTAGCTAGCTAACGTTAAGGGATATCGAGTACTGGCCTGTGTAACGTTAACGTTATGGTTAGCCAAATTACGGTAACATTAAATTATGGAACAGACAGTAAATTAACTTAGCTACCGCAACTGACACGGCTAGCTAACGTTATTCAGATTCAGTCAGATTAGTACATGTAGCTAGCTAGAGCACGGATATTTTAATTGTAAATGAATGTGAAAAAGGGCGGCTAGTGCGATGTTAGCCTGATCTAACGGCTCTAACGTTACTTTAAACCATGACATGGCATACTTTACTAACTAATATTGTTATTTGTCAGATGAACACCAACTTCCACATGCGAAAACGTCGACATATTTGTATTAACGTTACGTTAAGATGAAATAGTGCTTACCGTGAGGTTTTGACAGCAGCACCGAAGCAGTCTCCATCCTATTGATTCCCACCCGTCGCAGACTGCCAATTTTTCCCTTTCTGTGGCGCGAATATGTTGCTGGGCAGAATTCAGATTCACTGTCCATCACATCAACAGTGTGTGTAGTAAAGACATCCAGACGCTCATTTAACGATGCTTCCAAATGACCCGCGAACAACTGAGACACTTTTAATACATCGTTCCGACATAGTTAATACGTCGCTGCGATGTATAGATTGCGATCATAATAAGACGTCCAGACTCTCAATAAACGATGCTTCATTATTCTTCTTTATGACCCGCGATCAATTGCAGATGAAGCGATCAATTACATACGTCGTGCCGACGTATGTGTGCTTACTGGGTAGTGAGTCATTGCCAGAGTCCCAGATACAGAGGCTTGCAACAGTCTTCCTAACCACGAACTGTTCCACACACGTAAATGTATTTTATTGGGATTTGATGTGATAGACTAACACAAAGTGGTGTATAATTGTGAAGTGGAAGGAAAATGATACATGGTTTTCGGTATCTGTGTGTGTGTGTGTGTGTGTGTGTGTGTGTGTGTGTGTGTGTGTGTGTGTGTGTGTGTGTGTGTGTGTGTGTGTGTGTGTGTGTGTGTGTGTGAAAATTTTACAAATAAAAAAACTGAAAAGTGTGGCGTGCAAAAGTATTCAGCCCCCCTGCATCAATCTTTTGGGGTATATCTCTACCAGCTTTACACATCTAGAGACTGGGGACGTCATGGTACCAAAAATCTAGTAGTCGGTACCGGTACACGAAGTTGAGGAAGGAAGGAAGGAGTAGTTGTACTCAATACAAAAGTCAATTCCATGCTGTGTAAAAAGGAATACATATACATTAATTCAATGTTGAATATTTGTGTGAAGATTGGTGCTAGCTGGACAGAACAGGCCCTGAGACAGGAGGGTGTTACACCATCATGGCCGGGTGCTTTACGGACATTTTGCCTCTGAAAAAGGCGGCAGGCATCCTGTTCACTTATGATGTGTAGATTGAGTACCGGGGAGGGGTGGGGTAACCAGGTGAGTGGTGGGGGCTGCAGTTGGTCTGGAGTGGGGGAGGGGTGTGAGTGTGACCCTCTCAAACCTGCAGTAGAAGGCGTTCAGGTCATCAGCAAGGCCATTGTTAGTCACTTTGGGCCCTATCTTGTACTCAGCGCAACTGACTTTGTACACTGAGGCATGTATCATTCCCATTTTGCACCTGATGCACAGCAGACTTTTAAAGTCAGTGGTGCTAGTCTAAAGTCAGTGGCGCTAGTCTAAAGTCAGTGGCGCTAGTCTAAAGTCAGTGGCGCTAGTCTAAAGTCAGTGGCGCTAGTCTAAAGTCAGTGGCGCTAGTCTAAAGTCAGTGGTGCGTTATTCAGATGCTATTTTAGGAGGATTAGAGGAGGAGGACACAAACTCAGCCAGCACAAACTCCAGTCATCAGTGCTAACAACGCTAACAGCAGTGTGACGTACTCGGTACAGTGATCGCTTAAGACCAAAAAATAAAATAAAAAAAGGAAGTAAATGTAAATGTCACACCATGACTGACTGTACTTTCTGTCTGCTGTGTTTTCAGCTTCACTCAGAGACCAAATGGCTTCCAGATTAGAGGAGGATCTCTGCTGTCCGGTCTGTCATGATGTCTTTAGAAATCCTGTTCTTCTGTCATGTAGCCACAGCTTCTGTAAAGACTGTCTGCAGAGATGGTGGACAGAGAAACAAGCTCGAGAGTGTCCAGTTTGTAAGGCAACATCCTCAAATTCAAATCCACCTTGTAACCTGGTGTTGAAGAACCTGTGTGAGGCCTTCTTACTGGAGAGAGATCAGAGAGATTCAGAGGCTCTCTGCAGTCTGCACTCTGAGAAACTCAAACTCTTCTGTCTGGACCATCAGCAGCCAGTGTGTCTCATCTGCAGAGATTCAGAAAAACACACCGACCACAGAATCAGACCCATCGATGAAGCTGCACGACAACACAGGAAGGAGCTTCAGGAAACTCTGGAGCCCTTAAAGAAGAAGTTAAAGGTTTTTGGACAGGTTAAAGAGGAGTGCGATCAAACGGCAAAACACCTGAAGGTCCAGGCCCGACGCACAGAGACGCAGATTAAGGATCAGTTTAAGAAGCTTCGCCAGTTTCTAGAAGAGGAAGAGGAGGCCAGGTTGGCTGCACTGAGGGAGGAAGAGGAGCAGAAGAGTCAGAGGATGAAGGAGAAGATGGAGGCTCTGAACAGAGAGATAGCAGCTCTTTCAGACACAGTCAGAGTCACAGAGGAGCAGCTGAGAGCTGAAGACGTCTCATTCATGATCAACTACAAGGCTGCAGTGGAAAGAGTCCAGCAGCAACCCCTGCTGGATGATCCACAGCTGCTCTCAGGAGCTCTGATAGACGAGGTCAAACACCTGGGCAACCTGAGCTTCCACATCTGGAACAAGATGAAGGACCTGGTCTCCTACACTCCTGTGATTCTGGACCCAAACACTGCTCATCCAGAACTCTTCCTGTCTGAAGATCTAACCAGTGTGAGATGGGGAGGAAAGAGACAGCAGCTTCCTGATAATCCAGAGAGGATTGATTATTACCGCTCTGTCCTGGGCTCTGAGGGATTTAACTCAGGGACTCACAGCTGGGATGTCAGGGTTGGAGACAGTACAGGCTGGTCAATCGGCGTGTTAGCAGAGTCTGTCCAGAGGAAGGGACACATACAGTCTGGATTATGGAGAATAGGGTTATGTCAAGGTAAATATGCAGCATGGTCACCATCAGCTCCACTCACTGATCTCGTAGTGCAGAAGAAGCTCCAGAGGATCAGAGTGACTCTGGACTGGAACAGAGGAGAGCTGTCGTTCTCTGATGCTCATACTAACACACACATACACACCTTCACACACACTTTCACTGAGAAGATGTTTCCATTCATTGGCATTGGGGATAAAGTCCCACTGAAGATATTCTATCCATTCTCGCTTGGCTCTCAACGAAGGCGGTCGCATTTTCTGTCCCTCTCCTCTCCCACACCTCCCGTGCTTGCTCATCTTGTCTCGTCTAACTCTTTGAGAGACTCTATCAGCACTGCTCTCCAAACCCTAAAACAATGGATTTGATCAACTGGTCTCTCAACGCAATTGACACCATCTTCTCGACGAGGAGCTTGGGTTCGGGGGAACCTGCTCGCCCTGCCGGAACGTTTGCTGCTGGCTACACGATGGAGGCGTGGGAGAAGTGACGGGTCATGTGTCTGGCGGCTCATTCCGGGGAGGACGTTGAGGATATCTACCTATTCGGAACCATGATAACAGGCCCTTGCTGACTGGATTAGGCATTGGCCTGGTTTATCGACAAATTTGACAAGACTATGACAGCTGTTCAAAGCCCCAAAAAGCTGCCTGGAATGATTGAAGCGGTGGGCAGAGCGGTCAGCGTTTGAAGCTGGGACTATTAACCGCACTATGGATAACAACATGGAGATGAACTGCAATTTGGATATTATCTTGGATAGATCACCGCTTTTACAAAGACAGATTGACCAGAAATTGACTAACAGAGTGGCTGTGTAAAGGAATGCAGCTACTCGCGCCGAGACAAAATAACTCCAATCTTATCAACTTTCGGCCCCCTTATCCAGCACTGGCCTCGGCCAAGGCCGCTGCTGGAACAACAACTCCCCCTCGAAGAGCATTGCAGAGAGACACTCTTGTGTTCCTCCCCAACTTCCCTCAGACACCTGCTGATTGTTGACTCTGCTTGGGACCTATTTAAGGTTGTCTCCATGGCAACTTGCTGTGTTAACGCTATGACATCCTGCGGACTGAGGCCCCAATGGGTGCCAGGCTAAGCGACTCTCACCAGGCCCCCCTCCCCCTTAATACCCCCCGTCCCACGCCTTCGCCGCTTTTTTACCCCCAGTCTGACAAGCTGGTCTGTGACCAGCGCCATTCGGTCGGACGGAGAGGACGCTGGCGCTGTTTATTCGCCGCTTCTCTGCCTGCTCTGATGGCTGCTTGCCCAGAGTGATAGAGAAAGACACTATCTCTATGGCTCTGTGCTTGCCGATGTCTGGGTTACCTCCACCCCCCATTCCCCCCCATTTCCCTGCCCTGTTGCAAGTCATGTGTTGAATCGTGTTGTATGTGCTTACTGCCGAGGTTTTCCTCCCCTTTCCTCATGTTATGCTGTATTTTCCTTACTTGTAATTCTTCCCTGTAAAGCGACTTTGAGTCTATGAAAAGCGCTATATTAATTCAATTTATTATTATTCTATCACCAGTGAAGGTGTGTGTGACAGTGGAGCAGAGCAGAGCAGTTAGAGATAAAGAGGATGATTATATTCATGATGTTTATTTCTTAAAGGGAAAAGTCGCTGAATTTAACCTCTTAATCTGAACCTGTCCTTCTAATGTCTCAGTAATACATAAATATGCTTAATTGTTGTTTCACTCATTATTTGATGTTTAGTTTGACAATCTGCTTTTTGTTGTAGCTTACCTTTTTGTTTCCATTACAGTCGTCTAGCTGACACTTTCATCCAAACGATTTACAATACAATCTGAAAACTGCAAGAATCCTGCATCAACCCTAACTCTGCATCAGATATGTTGAACTGCTTCAAGTGCTGCAGTCAAGAGCACGTTTAGTCTTTTTCACGTGTAAAATGATTTTTAGTTTCTGATCTTTTGGTTCATATAGCCTTTTTATTTTTGTTATCAATACTGTTTTTATTACATTTTTCATGTTTTATGTGTGTGAATAGCCATGAAGACAGAAAACACTTTGCAGAAGCTCATTTGATCCCCAAAAAACAGTGAAGCAACAACTGAATGTTCCGTTCTAACTTCCGACTTGGATCATTTGTTTTGTCTAAATATGAATGTGGATAATGTTAGTGATGGTGAGATGCTTGCTACAGTTACATTTCTAGTGATGAATCGGCGAAAAAAACACATTTTATTTGTTCTACCGCCGCTGGGCGCTCTCTCTCTCTCTTCAGTCATTCTCTATCTCGCTCCACCATGTAACGTTACCGTGCTTTCAGGAGCTCGTTGAGGCTCCGTCTGAAACTGCCATTTCGACCAGCTGTTTGTAACATAAAAATAAAATGGATTATGGATCATTTTATTTCTATAGTTTATAGGCGACTTCTCTATTGGCTGTAGAAACAGGAGACGTCTCTTACGTTGTAAAACCAGCCTCTGGAGACTGGACCAGCTGAGTCTCAGCGACACCATCAGCTGGTTTGAGTCGAGCTGAGACGGGCCGGTTCAGACCGCTGCAACTTTTCTCTGCGACGTTCTAAAACGGTTTTGTCTCGTCGTGAATCTTTGGTCTGAACTGGGCTTTATTTTGACTTGTGCATGTCCAGCCATCACACAGGACTTTGATCATATATTATTCAGAGCCTGATATATTGAACATTTCATTGCTGAAAACATGGAGAAAATGGATGTATTTTGAAGCTGTTGACAACAAAATAAAAGACTTTTGAACTTATCAACTGTTCAGATTTTTGTTCTGGAAAGTTATGCTAATTAACACACATTTACCAGCCTAAGATAATGCTTCATCTGCACATTTAAACTTTCAGGAAACTTGTAATACACAAAGTGATTGTAAGTAATCTAATGGTGTTTACCCACTGCTAGTACCAGCTGGGCTCGGCTCCACATTGCAGATTTAGTACCGCCTCTGGCATGACGCCTCTGGCGAGCATGGCTTGTCGTCATAGCGACGGCGCAGGTCGAAGAGGTGTATTTTCTTATTCTTGGGATGTGGCTGTTTGTCAGAAGACAAATTTAGTTCCTAGAGAAGATGGAGGCAACAAAAACAAAAAAACACCGCTGACAAAACTATTTAAAAATGCAGGTTTTCATACCAACATATCATATCTTGTGTGGGTCTACAGTATGCAATAAGATGTCTTTAATATCAGGTGGGTTATAAAAAACATTCCCTCCTAGTTGTTATGAAGGGGGCATAGCTATACAGAGACCACAACTTTAAAGTATTTAATATCTTTAGAGTATTGTACACTTTATATATCCTGACCCACCTTACTCATCTCTATATACTGTCTGTTTACATAAGGGTGTTTATTGTGTAAATATAGTTTATTACTATTATTATAACATTCAATTTTTTCTATTTTTCTAATTCTATTTTTTCTCCTATGTCTAGGCTACTTAATGTGTATTTGTGTTATTCTGATGTGTGTCATTTGTTGTCTTTTGAGCTGCTGTAGCTCAGGAATTTCCCCAGTGTGGGATTAATAAAGTCTATATTATCTTATCTTATCACACTCCATACCAGGTGGTGGCGGTAAAGCACCAAATCGTTGTATGCTAACTGATAATAAACCTGGAGGAAGGAAGGAAGGAAGAAGTTGAGGAAGGAAGGAACTGTGGGAAGGAAGGAGTAGTAGAGAGAAGGAAGGAAGGAAGGAAGGAAGGAAGGAGTAGAGAGAGCACCGGAAGGAGTTCTCCGGTCAGTTGTCGGTAGAAGACCGTGTAATCCATTTCAGACTGTTTGTCCATCCGACCAGTGAGATGTGTTCACCGAGTTCCCGGACCGCTTCATATGGACTCCTCAGCTGCTTCAGGTAACCCGCCATTGGTCCATCAACCCAGCAGAAACCCGGACTGGATCCCGGACTGGATCGCTGACTGGCTCATTCCGTAAGTGCTCAACAAACTTATTGATTTTACTTGAAGGTTTCTTTTATTTTGGTTGCATGTAATAACTGAATTAAACATCGTTTACATTGTTTTTAATGTTGTTTGTGGACAGTTTAATTGACTTTAGTCTCAGATATGTCGGGCAGACTGAGAACAGTTGGGACACTTTCTGCGTTTTGATTTTTCACAATAGATTCTGAAAAGAAGTGAATTTCCTCATGACATGCCACAGAACATTTCATTAGCTTGTAGACTAAGATATTATCAATCAATAATACCCATAACTAGTTTATATTTTCCATAAAATAAGGAGCTTTTTGTCTCAACGTTGTCTCAACTGTACCCATATGTAGTACAGTTGAGACAGTACCATGGTACAGTTGAGACACCCATTTTTAATGATGTAAAGGTAACTAACTATCAGATATAATAAATAAAGACAAATAAAGAAAATAACAAGTGGGTAACATATTTGTTTATTCATTCATTTTATTTAAATTAGCACTGGTTGAAATGTATAAAACAGGAACAAGTTATGTAACGAACAGATATTGCAACAGTACAAATGGAAATATTCCAATAACTACACTACCAATAACAATGTCATAAGTAACAGTAAACAAACAACAATGATGACATGTGTAGCCGATCAAAGAGGACAATAATACACGTGCACAGCAAAAATCACAAGTTGTGCTTGCTGCGCACGCAAGTTATTTAAGGTGTCTCGACAGTACACAGTCTACCCCAGTCCACAGTAGAGAGGCTACCACATTAGCTGCTCACGTTCATTGGGGCGATACGTCGACGCAGTTTGCTTTGCTACAAATACCAGACATGCATATATGATACAGGATACTTTGTCAAATAAAAAATGCAGGGTTTCATAACAAAATACCATATATTGTGTAGATAGTAACATAATCAGTTTTATTGGCCAAGTGTACTTGCATACACAAGGAATTTGACTTTGGTAGTTGTTAACTCTCTATACATTCAACAAAAATAGACATGTAGGAGTAGTAGTAAACATTCAGTAGAAATAGTAATTGTTAAATAGTGCAAAAAAGTAATAGTGCAAAGTAGTGTTCAAGATGCATATTGGAATGATAAGTATGTAATGTGTAGAGGAGTGGGTGAGTGGCCAAAGTGGGGATGACCCCAGTTATCTGCAGTTCAGTAGAGTGATGGCAGTGGGGAAGAAGCTGTTCTTGTGTCTGGTTGTTTCTGTGTGCAAGGATCTGTAGCGCCTGCCAGAGGGAGGAGGTTAAAGAGAGTGTGTGCAGGATGTGTGGGGTCTTTGGTGATGTTCTCTGCCCGCTTCCTGGTCCTACCAGTGTACAAGTCCTGGAGGGAGGGCAGGGGGGCACCAATGATTTGTTTCAGCTGTCCGAATTGTGTGTTGTAATCTGCGTTTGTCCTGTTTTGTGGCTGCCCCAAACCAAACGGTGATGCATACAGAGGATGGATTCAATGGCAGCAGTGTAGAAGATGGCCAACAGCTCTTGTGGTGGGCCATGTTTCCGCAGTTGACGTAGGAAATACTGTGGCTTGCATAAGTTTACACACCCATGCTAAAGTTGACTAAAAAGAGGAATAAAAAACATCATATATATATATATATATATATATATATATATATATATATATATATATATATATATATATATATATATATATATTAGGGCTGTCAAATGATTAACATTTTTAATCAAATTAATCAGAATTTTCAGTGGATTAATCATGATTAATCACTATTTGCAATTACACCTGAATCCTAACCATTTTTTTCTGAAATGCATACCAAAATTGCTGTCAAGCAATTAAAATATTTAATCGCATTAATGTCATAGTTAACTCGCAATTAATCGCACATTTTTATCTATTCTAAATGTCCCTTGATTTCTTTTTGTCCCATTATATTTTCTCATTTTAATTCTCTTATCAGCATGGAAAAGTAGATCAGCTGCTTTGTGACTGTTTTTTTATTGAAAACAACATTGTCATATACGTTATGTTCAGTTTCTCACTAACATTCACACTTGGATCTAATAATCTGTCACATAATGTAACGCTGTTACCTCGATGTTCCATTGCAAGTAGTACTGCAGATAGTCCTGCAGATAGTACTACAGGTAGTACTGCCTCATTTGTTTCTCTTACTGACTGTAGAGTCACTACTCGCTCTGAAGATAATCGCCGCCACGAGCCTACAAGCTACGCGGCTAGCAAGCTAAAACCGGCCGAGGCTTGTGTCTGTTTTGTTTCCGGTCTGCGAAATTACAAGACCCGCCCTTCAATCACTACTATTGGCCAGGCGTCGAAGGTAACGTAACTCCATTTGTTCAGGTCCTATCCCCTGACCAATCCACTATCCTCACCACTCGCGGTGAAATGCCTAAACCAAACCAATCAGCTGCTTCGTAGGGCGGGACATGGTGTGGCCATAGACAGTTAAAGAAGTGGACTAACAGATCCCGTTGCTCTCTCTATGCGTTACTCGTGCGTTAAAAAAATTATCGGCATTAAAATGGGTTTGCGTTAACGCCGTTAATAACGCGTTAAACTGACAGCCCTAATATATATATATATAATGAATTATTAGTAGTAATAATTATTATTCTCCCCAAATCAAGTTTCCTTTTTATTTTTAAAGAACTATACAAAAGAAATTGCAACTTTTATCACAATTTTTTAGCTCCAGCAAAATCAGGGATTTGGGGCCACAACAATCTCAAAAAAAGACTGTGACATCCTGGAGGGACTGGCCTTGTGTATTTTTTCATGTGTTATGGTGCACATTCACCAGTGTTTTTGTTGTTGTTGTGGTGCGCATAGGCCACTCCTGATTTTGTCAGTCATCTCATCTCCTATACGCAGTGGCATAAAGAGCCATCACCGGGGCCCTATGCATGATTATCAAGGCAGGCCCCCTTATTACAGCACTTGATGACGGCGCAATGTCCACGAGTAGGCTACGATGAATAGGACAGGATAGGATCAGAGAGACACAGCAATTCCTGTTTTCACCTTTTATGAGGCAAAAAAAATCTGGCTGGTAAAAAGACTCTGTGTTTTAAATCCACCTGCCACAGTGGCTGGTGGTCAAAAAAGTTAACTTCATGCCCTGACTGTGTGTATTGCATTTAGGTGATATTTCAGACTGGAAGTACTCTGGTGATTAGAAAATTCAACTTTGCAGTGGTTACAAATAACTTTGGTTCTGTCGACTGCGCCGTCTGGAAGAACTTTAAAATAACTGCCCATGTAAAAGTTCCGTACCCTTCTCCATGTTTGTTCTGTTCTCTTGATACATCCATGCTTTCACTCTGATCCATGGTTGATTTGCAAATTATTTTTTGGTTCCTATAAGCGCGGCAGCGGTCAGCAACAAACTTTTTCAAAATAAAAGCCTGTGAACAAATACTTTTACTATTGTAAAAGTATTTGTTCACAAGCTTTTAAAAAGAAAAAAAAGAAAAGAAATAATAAAAACTGCCTTAATGCGCGATAAAATAATTGTCGGCGTTAATTAATTAATGCGTTAGCACGATAATAACTTTCCCAGCTCTAATATGTATGTATGTATGTCTGTATGTATGTGTGTGTGTGTGTGTATATATATATATATATATATATATATATATATATATATATATATATATATATATATATATATATATATATATTAGTGTGTGTGTGTGTGTGTGTGTGTCAGCTAAATGTAACAATAAAAACTACAACCCCAAATCAGAAAAAGTTGGGACAGTATGAAAAGCACAAATAAAAAAAGAAAGTAGTGATTTCTAAATGTACTTTGACTTGTATTTCATTGCAGACAATGTGAACACAAAATATTTCATGTTTTGTCTGGTCAACTTAATTTCATTTGTAAATATACATCCTTTCCTGTCATTCAGACCTGCAACACATTCCAAAAAAGGTTGGGACAGGAGCAATTTAGGGCTAGTAATCAGGTAAATTGGTTAAATAATGATGTGATTTGAAACAGGTGATGTCAACAGGTGATTGTAATTATGATTTGGTACAAAAGCAGCATCCAAGAAAGGTCTAGTCAACAAATGCGTGAGAAAATTATTGAAATGTTTAAAAACAATGTTCCTCAAAGAAAGATAGGAAGACATTTGCTTATTTCACCCTCAACAGTGCATAACATAATTAAACGATTCAAAGAATGAGGAGGAATTTCAGTGCGTAAAGGACAAGGGCGCAAGCCTAAGCTGAACAACCGTGATCTCCGATCCCTCAGGCGGCACTGCATCAAGAATCGTCATTCATCTATAAGCGATATCACCACATGGGCTCAGGACTACTTTGGCAAACCTTTGTCAAGTACCACAATACGTAGTTACAGCCACAAATGCCAGTTAAAACGGTACTGTGCCAAAAGGAAGCCCTATGTTAACAGTGTCCAGAAGCGTCGTCGACTTCTCTGGGCTCGGAGGCATCTGGGATGGACCATCACACAGTGGAAACGTGTACTGTGGTCAGATGAATCAGTATTTCAGGTATTTTTTGGGAGAAATGGACGCCGTGTGCTCGGGACCAAAGAAGAAAAGCATCATCCAGACTGTTACCAGCAACAAGTCCAAAAGCCAGGGTCTGTCATGGTATGGGGTTGTGTCAGTGCCCTTGGCAAAGGTAACTTGCACTTCTGTGATGGCACCATTAATGCTGCAAAGTACATAGAGATTTTGGAGCACAATATGCTGCCTTCAAGAAGACATCTTTTCCAGGGACGTCCATGCATATTTCAACAAGATAATCCAAAACCACATTCTGCACACATTACAAAGTCCTGGCTGCGGAGGAAGAGGATACGGGTCCTTGACTGGCCTGCCTGCAGTCCTGACCTGTCTCCAATAGAGAATGTGTGGCGCATTTTGAAGCGCAAAATGCGACAACAAAGACCCCGTACTGTTGCCCACCTTAACACTTGTTTGCAGCAAGAATGGGACAAAATCACACCTGAAACACTTCATCACTTGGTGTCTTCAGTCCCTAAACGTCTTTTAAGTGTTGTGAAAAGGAATGGCAACATTACAAAGTGGTAAATGCTTTACTGTTCCAACTTTTTTTAAAATGTGTTGCAAGAACCTAAATAGGAATTTTGTTTTTTTTGAAACAAAAACAATAAAAATCATGAGGAACACATTAAATGATGTGCTGTTGTATTGTCTGCAATGAAATACAAGTCAAAGTACATTTAGAAATCACTACTTTCTTTTTGTATTTGTGTTTTCCATACTGTCACAACTTTTTCTGATTTGGGGTTGTAAAAATGACATAAAATGTAATGAGACCATCTTAAAAGCCAGTAGATAGACCTGGCTAGCACCCATTAACCAAAAGATAAAATAAAAAAAGGAAGTAAATCTAAATATCACAACATGACTGACTGTACTTTCTGTCTGCTGTGTTTTCAGCTTCACTCAGAGACCAAATGGCTTCCAGATTAGAGGAGGATCTCTGCTGTCCGGTGTGTCATGATGTCTTTAGAAATCCTGTTCTTCTGTCATGTAGCCACAGCTTCTGTAAAGAATGTCTGCATCGCTGGTGGAGACAGAAACAAGCTCCAGAGTGTCCAGTCTGTAATACGACATCTTCAAATTCAAATCCACCTTGTAACCTGGTGTTGAAGAACCTGTGTGAGGCCTTCTTTCTGGAGAGAGATCAGAGAGCTTCAGAGGTTCTCTGCAGTCTGCACTCTGAGAAACTCAAACTCTTCTGTCTGGACCATCAGCAGCCAGTGTGTGTCATCTGTCTGCATTCAGAAACACACTCCAATCACAGAATCAGACCCATCGATGAAGCTGCACGACAACCCAGGAAGGAGCTTCAGGAAACTCTGGAGCCCTTAAAGGAGAAGTTAAAGGGTTTAGAACAAGTTAAAGTGAAGTTTGATCAAACAGCAAAACACATAAAGCTACAGGCGCGACGCACAGAGACGCGGATTAAGGAGCAGTTTAAGAAGCTTCACCAGTTTCTAGAAGAGGAAGAGGAGGCCAGGTTGGTTGCACTGAGGGAGGAAGAGGAGCAGAAGAGTCAGAGGATGGAGGAGAAGATGGAGGCTCTGAGCAGAGAAATAGCAGCTCTTTCAGACACAGTCAGAGCCACAGAGGAGCAGCTGAGAGCTGAAGACGTCTCATTCCTGATCAACTACAAGGCTGCAGTGGAAAGAGTCCAGCAGCACCCCCTGCTGGATGATCCACAGCTGCTCTCAGGAGCTCTGATAGACGAGGCCAAACACCTGGGCAACCTGAGCTTCAACATCTGGAACAAGATGAAGGACATGGTCTCCTACACTCCTGTGATTCTGGACCCAAACACTGCTGGTCCAACCCTCATCCTGTCTGAAGATCTGACCAGTGTGAGACTTGCAGAGAGACAGCAGCTGCCTGATAATCCAGAGAGGTTTGATAAATACCCCTCTGTTCTGGGCTCTGAGGGCTTTCACTCAGGGACTCACAGCTGGGATGTCGAGGTTGGAGACAGTACAGGCTGGGCAATTGGTGTGTTAGCAGAGTCTCTCCAGAGGAAGGGAAGCATACAGGCTGGATTGTGGATAATAATGTTCCATAAAGCTAAATATGCAGTGGGCTCACCAACAGCTCCACGCACTGATGTTGTAGTGCAGAAGAAGGTCCAGAGGATCAGAGTGACTCTGGACTGGAACAGAGGAAAGCTGTCGTTCTCTGATGCTGATACTGACACACACATACACACCTTCACACACACTTTCGCTGAGACAATGTTTCCATTCATTTTAACTGCTAACAAAGTGAAAATATCACCTGTAAATGTGTGTGACAGTGGAACAAAGCAGTTAAGATGATGATTATATTCATTCGTTTTTTTCTTCTTTTTTTTAAAAACTGTTTTATTAAGCTCAGTTCAGACCAAAGATGTTGAAACTTCTTGCAACGAGTCGTTCTGCAACGTTTTGAAACCTGACAGTTCACACCGATGAGACGGTGTATCATCTCCATGACAACGCCTCGTTATTCTTCCGTTCTAACTTCCGACTTTGAGGCTTTTTTTGTAGCTGGATATATCATTTGTTTCGTCTAAATATGAATGTAGATACTGTTAGTGATAGTGAGATGCTTGCTACAGTTACATTTCTAGTGATGAATCAGCGGAAAACACATTTTATTTGTTCTAACGCCGCTGGTAACAAACATAAAATGGATTATGGATAATTTCATTTCTATAGTTTCTAGCTGACTTCTCTATTGGCTGGTGAAACAGGAGACGTCTCTTACGTTGTAAAACCAGCCTCTGGAGAATGGACCAGCTGAGTCGCAGCGGCACCAACAGCTGGTTTGAGTCGAGCTGAGACGGGCCGGTTCAGACCGCTGCAACTTTTCTCTGCGACGTTCTAAAACGGTTTTGTCTCGTCGTGAATCTTTGGTCTGAACTGGGCTTTATTTTGACTTGTGCATGTCCAGCCATCACACAGGACTTTGATCATATATTATTCAGAGCCTGATATATTGAACATTTCATTGCTGAAAACATGGAGAAAATTGATTTAATTTTTAAGTTTTGAAGCTGTTGAAAACAAAATAAAAATAAATTTGAACCTATCAAATGTTCAGATTTTGGTGTGTTGTTTTTGATGCCCGGCATGTGACAGTTTGCCAGAAGACAAATTTAGTTTGTAAAGAAGGAGGCAACAGAAATCTTAAAAGTAAGCAGAATATAATGTTACTCAGGGAATTTACCATGAAGATCGATTTTCTCAAAAACATAGACAGTTACCCCGCTGTTTTTGGCGACCATTCGACATACCACGCTAATTCACGGCTGTGTTTATACTCGTTGTTTACGGCCTACCAAGCCTAATGCTGGTATGCTTAGCTGAACTTTACGGAGCCTATAATGTGTGTGTGCACTGTTTCGTAGCCTGTTTCGTATGTCGTTTTTATATAATGTCGTTTTTATAGATTTTAAATGTGTAACACCACTTGAGCCACGATGAAACGTTGTTTTGTGTATATGGTTGAAATAACAATAAAACACATGGAGGTGAGTTGAATGCGTGGCTTGGGAGTGGAAAGCAGCGAAGCGAAGTGCATTCTGGGATTTGGTGTCTTTCATCCATATGAGCCAAAAACACATTTTTTGGCTTTTCTCAGCCTAGAAGGCACCAATTAAATTTTTTTTTCTTCACATTTCTGCTACATAAGTGACCCAATTTAAAGATATATTCAGCTTTCCAGCGGTGAAGTATCCCTTGAAATGTGAAATTATTTTGGTAATGCGTCGTGTAGGTCTTAAATTTCGAACTTTATGGTCTTAACATGTCTTAAAAAGGTCTTAAATTTGACTTACTAAAACCTGCAAGAACCCTGTTTAAACCAATCACAATCGTCTTGGGCGCAATAAGCCACAGAGGAGACACAGGGCGGCTGTAAAATAGCCTCGGGAAGGAACTTGTTGTTGTGGAACGTGTACGTTCAAAAGTTGTTTCAGGGCGCCCATTTGGCTCAGTTGGTAGAACGCACGCAACTGTCACAACTAGTCATTTAGTTAACTCTCTACTGCTGTCTCTACATACTACTCTCTACTGCTGTCTCTACATACTACTCTCTACTGCTGTCTCTCTACATACTACTCTCTACTGCTGTCTCTCTACATACTACTCTCTACTGCTGTCTCTACATACTACTCTCTACTGCTGTCTCTCTACATACTACTCTCTACTGCTGTCTCTCTACATACTACTCTCTACTGTAGTCTCTCTACATACTACTCTCTACTGTAGTCTCTCTACATACTACTCTCTACTGCTGTCTCTCTACATACTACTCTCTACTGTAGTCTCTCTACATACTGCTCTCTACTGTTGTCTTTCTACATACTACTCTCTACTGTTGTCTTTCTACATACTACTCTCTGCTGCTGTCTCTACATACTACTCTCTACTGTTGTCTCTCTACATACTACTCTCTACTGCTGTCTCTCTACATACTACTCTCTACTGTAGTCTCTCTACATACTACTCTCTACTGTTGTCTCTCTACATACTACTCTCTGCTGCTGTCTCTACATACTACTCTCTACTGCTGTCTCTCTACATACTACTCTCTACTGCTGTCTCTCTACATACTACTCTCTACTGCTGTCTCTCTACATACTACTCTCTACTGCTGTCTCTCTACATACTACTCTCTACTGTAGTCTCTCTACATACTACTCTCTACTGCTGTCTCTCTACATACTACTCTCTACTGTAGTCTCTCTACATACTACTCTCTACTGCTGTCTCTCTACATACTACTCTCTACTGTAGTCTCTCTACATACTACTCTCTACTGTTGTCTCTCTACATACTACTCTCTACTGCTGTCTCTACATACTACTCTCTACTGCTGTCTCTCTACATACTACTCTCTACTGCTGTCTCTCTACATACTACTCTCTACTGTAGTCTCTCTACATACTACTCTCTACTGCTGTCTCTCTACATACTACTCTCTACTGTAGTCTCTCTACATACTACTCTCTACTGTTGTCTCTCTATATACTACTCTCTGCTGCTGTCTCTACATACTACTCTCTACTGCTGTCTCTCTACATACTACTCTCTACTGCTGTCTCTCTACATACTACTCTCTACTGTAGTCTCTCTACATACTACTCTCTACTGTTGTCTCTCTACATACTACTCTCTACTGCTGTCTCTACATACTACTCTCTGCTGCTGTCTCTGCATACTACTCTCTACTGCTGTCTCTCTACATACTACTCTCTACTGCTGTCTCTCTACATACTACTCTCTACTGCTGTCTCTCTACATACTACTCTCTACTGCTGTCTCTCTACATACTACTCTCTACTGTAGTCTCTCTACATACTACTCTCTACTGCTGTCTCTCTACATACTACTCTCTACTGCTGTCTCTCTACATACTACTCTCTACTGCTGTCTCTACATACTACTCTACTGCTGTCTCTACATACTACTCTCTACTGCTGTCTCTACATACTACTCTCTACTGTTGTCTCTCTACATACTACTCTCTACTGTAGTCTCTCTACATACTACTCTCTACTGCTGTCTCTCTACATACTACTCTCTACTGCTGTCTCTCTACATACTACTCTCTACTGTTGTCTCTCTACATACTACTCTCTACTGCTGTCTCTCTACATACTACTCTCTACTGCTGTCTCTCTACATACTACTCTCTACTGCTGTCTCTACATACTACTCTCTACTGCTGTCTCTCTACATACTACTCTCTACTGATGTCTCTCTACATACTACTCTCTACTGATGTCTCTACATACTACTCTCTACTGCTGTCTCTCTACATACTACTCTCTACTGATGTCTCTCTACATACTACTCTCTACTGTTGTCTCTCTACATACTACTCTCTACTGCTGTCTCTACATACTACTCTCTACTGCTGTCTCTCTACATACTACTCTCTACTGATGTCTCTCTACATACTACTCTCTACTGTTGTCTCTCTACATACTACTCTCTACTGTAGTCTCTCTACATACTACTCTCTACTGTTCTCTCTCTACATACTACTCTCTACTGTTGTCTCTCTACATACTACTCTCTACTGCTGTCTCTACATACTACTCTCTACTGCTGTCTCTACATACTACTCTCTACTGCTGTCTCTCTACATACTACTCTCTACTGTAGTCTCTCTACATACTACTCTCTACTGCTGTCTCTCTACATACTACTCTCTACTGTAGTCTCTCTACATACTACTCTCTACTGCTGTCTCTCTACATACTACTCTCTACTGTAGTCTCTCTACATACTACTCTCTACTGTAGTCTCTCTACATACTACTCTCTACTGCTGTCTCTCTACATACTACTCTCTGCTGCTGTCTCTACATACTACTCTCTACTGCTGTCTCTCTACATACTACTCTCTACTGCTGTCTCTCTACATACTACTCTCTACTGTAGTCTCTCTACATACTACTCTCTACTGTTGTCTCTCTACATACTACTCTCTACTGCTGTCTCTACATACTACTCTCTGCTGCTGTCTCTGCATACTACTCTCTACTGCTGTCTCTCTACATACTACTCTCTACTGCTGTCTCTCTACATACTACTCTCTACTGCTGTCTCTCTACATACTACTCTCTACTGCTGTCTCTCTACATACTACTCTCTACTGTAGTCTCTCTACATACTACTCTCTACTGCTGTCTCTCTACATACTACTCTCTACTGCTGTCTCTCTACATACTACTCTCTACTGCTGTCTCTACATACTACTCTACTGCTGTCTCTACATACTACTCTCTACTGCTGTCTCTACATACTACTCTCTACTGTTGTCTCTCTACATACTACTCTCTACTGTAGTCTCTCTACATACTACTCTCTACTGCTGTCTCTCTACATACTACTCTCTACTGCTGTCTCTCTACATACTACTCTCTACTGTTGTCTCTCTACATACTACTCTCTACTGCTGTCTCTCTACATACTACTCTCTACTGCTGTCTCTCTACATACTACTCTCTACTGCTGTCTCTACATACTACTCTCTACTGCTGTCTCTACATACTACTCTCTACTGCTGTCTCTCTACATACTACTCTCTACTGCTGTCTCTCTACATACTACTCTCTACTGCTGTCTCTACATACTACTCTCTACTGCTGTCTCTCTACATACTACTCTCTACTGCTGTCTCTCTACATACTACTCTCTACTGTAGTCTCTCTACATACTACTCTCTGCTGCTGTCTCTACATACTACTCTCTACTGCTGTCTCTCTACATACTACTCTCTACTGCTGTCTCTCTACATACTACTCTCTACTGCTGTCTCTCTACATACTACTCTCTACTGCTGTCTCTCTACATACTACTCTCTACTGTAGTCTCTCTACATACTACTCTCTACTGCTGTCTCTCTACATACTACTCTCTACTGTAGTCTCTCTACATACTACTCTCTACTGCTGTCTCTCTACATACTACTCTCTACTGTAGTCTCTCTACATACTACTCTCTACTGTTGTCTCTCTACATACTACTCTCTACTGCTGTCTCTACATACTACTCTCTACTGCTGTCTCTCTACATACTACTCTCTACTGCTGTCTCTCTACATACTACTCTCTACTGTAGTCTCTCTACATACTACTCTCTACTGCTGTCTCTCTACATACTACTCTCTACTGTAGTCTCTCTACATACTACTCTCTACTGTTGTCTCTCTATATACTACTCTCTGCTGCTGTCTCTACATACTACTCTCTACTGCTGTCTCTCTACATACTACTCTCTACTGCTGTCTCTCTACATACTACTCTCTACTGTAGTCTCTCTACATACTACTCTCTACTGTTGTCTCTCTACATACTACTCTCTACTGCTGTCTCTACATACTACTCTCTGCTGCTGTCTCTGCATACTACTCTCTACTGCTGTCTCTCTACATACTACTCTCTACTGCTGTCTCTCTACATACTACTCTCTACTGCTGTCTCTCTACATACTACTCTCTACTGCTGTCTCTCTACATACTACTCTCTACTGTAGTCTCTCTACATACTACTCTCTACTGCTGTCTCTCTACATACTACTCTCTACTGCTGTCTCTCTACATACTACTCTCTACTGCTGTCTCTACATACTACTCTACTGCTGTCTCTACATACTACTCTCTACTGCTGTCTCTACATACTACTCTCTACTGTTGTCTCTCTACATACTACTCTCTACTGTAGTCTCTCTACATACTACTCTCTACTGCTGTCTCTCTACATACTACTCTCTACTGCTGTCTCTCTACATACTACTCTCTACTGTTGTCTCTCTACATACTACTCTCTACTGCTGTCTCTCTACATACTACTCTCTACTGCTGTCTCTCTACATACTACTCTCTACTGCTGTCTCTACATACTACTCTCTACTGCTGTCTCTCTACATACTACTCTCTACTGATGTCTCTCTACATACTACTCTCTACTGATGTCTCTACATACTACTCTCTACTGCTGTCTCTCTACATACTACTCTCTACTGATGTCTCTCTACATACTACTCTCTACTGTTGTCTCTCTACATACTACTCTCTACTGCTGTCTCTACATACTACTCTCTACTGCTGTCTCTCTACATACTACTCTCTACTGATGTCTCTCTACATACTACTCTCTACTGTTGTCTCTCTACATACTACTCTCTACTGTAGTCTCTCTACATACTACTCTCTACTGTTCTCTCTCTACATACTACTCTCTACTGTTGTCTCTCTACATACTACTCTCTACTGCTGTCTCTACATACTACTCTCTACTGCTGTCTCTACATACTACTCTCTACTGCTGTCTCTCTACATACTACTCTCTACTGTAGTCTCTCTACATACTACTCTCTACTGCTGTCTCTCTACATACTACTCTCTACTGTAGTCTCTCTACATACTACTCTCTACTGCTGTCTCTCTACATACTACTCTCTACTGTAGTCTCTCTACATACTACTCTCTACTGTAGTCTCTCTACATACTACTCTCTACTGCTGTCTCTCTACATACTACTCTCTGCTGCTGTCTCTACATACTACTCTCTACTGCTGTCTCTCTACATACTACTCTCTACTGCTGTCTCTCTACATACTACTCTCTACTGTAGTCTCTCTACATACTACTCTCTACTGTTGTCTCTCTACATACTACTCTCTACTGCTGTCTCTACATACTACTCTCTGCTGCTGTCTCTGCATACTACTCTCTACTGCTGTCTCTCTACATACTACTCTCTACTGCTGTCTCTCTACATACTACTCTCTACTGCTGTCTCTCTACATACTACTCTCTACTGCTGTCTCTCTACATACTACTCTCTACTGTAGTCTCTCTACATACTACTCTCTACTGCTGTCTCTCTACATACTACTCTCTACTGCTGTCTCTCTACATACTACTCTCTACTGCTGTCTCTACATACTACTCTACTGCTGTCTCTACATACTACTCTCTACTGCTGTCTCTACATACTACTCTCTACTGTTGTCTCTCTACATACTACTCTCTACTGTAGTCTCTCTACATACTACTCTCTACTGCTGTCTCTCTACATACTACTCTCTACTGCTGTCTCTCTACATACTACTCTCTACTGTTGTCTCTCTACATACTACTCTCTACTGCTGTCTCTCTACATACTACTCTCTACTGCTGTCTCTCTACATACTACTCTCTACTGCTGTCTCTACATACTACTCTCTACTGCTGTCTCTCTACATACTACTCTCTACTGATGTCTCTCTACATACTACTCTCTACTGTAGTCTCTCTACATACTACTCTCTACTGATGTCTCTACATACTACTCTCTACTGCTGTCTCTCTACATACTACTCTCTACTGCTGTCTCTACATACTACTCTCTGCTGCTGTCTCTGCATACTACTCTCTACTGCTGTCTCTCTACATACTACTCTCTACTGCTGTCTCTCTACATACTACTCTCTACTGCTGTCTCTCTACATACTACTCTCTACTGCTGTCTCTCTACATACTACTCTCTACTGTAGTCTCTCTACATACTACTCTCTACTGCTGTCTCTCTACATACTACTCTCTACTGCTGTCTCTCTACATACTACTCTCTACTGCTGTCTCTACATACTACTCTACTGCTGTCTCTACATACTACTCTCTACTGCTGTCTCTACATACTACTCTCTACTGTTGTCTCTCTACATACTACTCTCTACTGTAGTCTCTCTACATACTACTCTCTACTGCTGTCTCTCTACATACTACTCTCTACTGCTGTCTCTCTACATACTACTCTCTACTGTTGTCTCTCTACATACTACTCTCTACTGCTGTCTCTCTACATACTACTCTCTACTGCTGTCTCTCTACATACTACTCTCTACTGATGTCTCTCTACATACTACTCTCTACTGTTGTCTCTCTACATACTACTCTCTACTGCTGTCTCTACATACTACTCTCTACTGCTGTCTCTCTACATACTACTCTCTACTGATGTCTCTCTACATACTACTCTCTACTGTTGTCTCTCTACATACTACTCTCTACTGTAGTCTCTCTACATACTACTCTCTACTGTTCTCTCTCTACATACTACTCTCTACTGCTGTCTCTCTACATACTACTCTCTACTGATGTCTCTCTACATACTACTCTCTACTGTAGTCTCTCTACATACTACTCTCTACTGTTGTCTCTCTACATACTACTCTCTACTGCTGTCTCTCTACATACTACTCTCTACTGTTGTCTCTCTACATACTACTCTCTACTGTAGTCTCTCTACATACTACTCTCTACTGCTGTCTCTCTACATACTACTCTCTACTGCTGTCTCTCTACATACTACTCTCTACTGCTGTCTCTCTACATACTACTCTCTACTGCTGTCTCTCTACATACTACTCTCTACTGCTGTCTCTCTACATACTACTCTCTACTGCTGTCTCTACATACTACTCTCTACTGCTGTCTCTCTACATACTACTCTCTACTGCTGTCTCTACATACTACTCTCTACTGATGTCTCTCTACATACTACTCTCTACTGCTGTCTCTCTACATACTACTCTCTACTGTAGTCTCTCTACATACTACTCTCTACTGTAGTCTCTCTACATACTACTCTCTACTGATGTCTCTCTACATACTACTCTCTACTGCTGTCTCTCTACATACTACTCTCTACTGTAGTCTCTCTACATACTACTCTCTACTGCTGTCTCTCTACATACTACTCTCTACTGTAGTCTCTCTACATACTACTCTCTACTGCTGTCTCTCTACATACTACTCTCTACTGCTGTCTCTACATACTACTCTCTACTGATGTCTCTCTAATAATAATAATAATAATAAATTGAATTTATATAGCGCTTTTCATAACTCAAAGTCGCTTTACAGGTAGCTAGATTATAAGGTAAAGCAAAACTAGACAATACAAGACAAAACAAAAAAAAAAACAAAGCAAAAGAAAACAAGACAAAGCAAAGCAAGATACAGTCACAGAAGAAAAGGGGGCTACAGATAGGCAGAGGTGAAGAGATGGGTCTTGAGGCGGGACTGGAAGATGGTGAGGGACTCAGAGGTGCGGATCTCTTGGGGGAGGGAGTTCCAAAGCCTGGGAGCTGCCCTGGAGAAGGCTCTGTCCCCAAAACTGCGGAGTTTGGACTTGTGGATGCAGAGGAGACCGGCTGAGGTGGATCTGAGGGACCGTGAGGGTTGGTAGGGGGACAGGAGGTCAGTGAGGTATGAGGGGGCCAGATGGTGAAGGGCTTTGTAGGTGAGGACCAGGATTTTGTAGGTGATCCGGTGGGAGATAGGAAGCCAGTGGAGTTGTTTTAGGACTGGAGTGATGTGGTGCCAAGATTTGGAACGGGTGATGAGTCGGGCAGCTGCGTTCTGGACCAGTTGGAGGCGGTTAATGTTGGTAGAGCTGATTCCGAGGAGAAGTGAGTTGCAGTAGTCCAGTCGGGAGGAGATGAAGGCGTGAATGAGTCTTTCAGCAGCGGGGGGTGTGAGAGAGGGTCTGATTTTGGCAATGTTGCGGAGGTGAAAGAAGGAGGTTTTGATGACATGGCGGATGTGGGGCTCAAGGGAGAGGGTGGAATCAAAGATCACGCCAAGGTTTCGGGCCTCTACATACTACTCTCTACTGTAGTCTCTCTACATACTACTCTCTACTGTAGTCTCTCTACATACTACTCTCTACTGTAGTCTCTCTACATACTACTCTCTACTGTAGTCTCTCTACATACTACTCTCTACTGTAGTCTCTCTACATACTACTCTCTACTGTTGTCTCTCTACATACTACTCTCTACTGTAGTCTCTCTACATACTACTCTCTACTGTTGTCTCTCTACATACTACTCTCTACTGTAGTCTCTCTACATACTACTCTCTACTGTTGTCTCTCTACATACTACTCTCTACTGCTGTCTCTCTACATACTACTCTCTACTGTTGTCTCTCTACATACTACTCTCTACTGCTGTCTCTCTACATACTACTCTCTACTGATGTCTCTCTACATACTACTCTCTACTGCTGTCTCTCTACATACTACTCTCTACTGTTGTCTCTCTACATACTACTCTCTACTGTTGTCTCTCTACATACTACTCTCTACTGTTGTCTCTCTACATACTACTCTCTACTGTTGTCTCTCTACGTACTACTCTCTACTGTAGTCTCTCTACATACTACTCTCTACTGTAGTCTCTCTACATACTACTCTCTACTGTTGTCTCTCTACTGAGATGTGTTCCATACAGACGCTGAAGGGGGATTATTGCGTCAGTATCTGACGCTGAGAGACACTTACCCAAACGTCCGTATTTGACGAGTTGGGAGTAAGAACGGGTTGGTAAATGAGAATGTAAGAACCACTTTAGGCATTCAACAATAATAAATGAAAATTGAAACGCTTAAAACATGTTATTTATTTCCAAATACATTTTTGTAAAAGCCACAGGGAGCCACTGGAGGGCAGCAGCTGCCCACCCTTTGACTAAGTAAATATACACACAAGGTTTAGCAACAGTAAAAGTAACTGCATCGTCCTTTAACTGAATAGTTTACTTAGAAGGTAGTAACTACCTCTTAATTAACCATTCAACAATTAACCTTGTCCTACTTTTTAACCCCTGAGAGTCATTATTAAACATCTGCGTGTAACAACAGATCTGCAGTCCTGCCCTCAGAGCCTGAATGTGAACACATGCAGCCAGATGTAAACCGCAGCCAGTCCCGCGTAACTCAACCCCCGTAGTTTGCCAGAACAGATCCATCATCATTTACGCCCTGCTGAGCGCTGTTTGTCTCCGCAGCTCCCCGCCTGCTAAAGGTCAGAGCATAAGAGACTGTTTAGAGGCCCTGAGCTGTGTATGAAAGGCCGGCCTTGACGGCGTCGGCAGCAGCAGCAGAGCGAGAGGCAGGGAGGAAATGAGCGTGAAATGAATGTCACATTGAAATCAAAAGGCAGGGGAAGATAAATGACAGAGGTGGTTGGAAATCACCTGGACCGGGGGGAGAGAGGGAGACACAGAGAGGGCGATGGATGGATGTATGGAGGGAGGAGTAATTATTAGTGATTGAGCAGCTTCCCCCTCGTGTGTTTCATTAGGAGCGGGCTGTTTCGCACACAGTCTCTTCTCTGTTGGGCCGCGCCAGAGCCCGGCAACTCCGGTTTATTTGTCCATCTGAAATCTTAACAGTTAATACCTGTATATTTCCAGCATAATATTGTCTCTGGCAGAGATTGCCAGAAAATGTATCCCCGTGAAAATAAACGGCTGTATTCGCATGCCAGGTAACACAAGGGCCATGTGCTGAAAAGGGAGGGGGGGGCAGAGGGGGAGGGAGGTCAGACAGGTGAGGTAGAGAAGAAGGAGTAAGGTCGCGTTCAAACTGCCTGTGTCGGCCGTCAGACTGTGCAGCAAAAAGCAGGCCTTTCCATTCATTTTGAGTGTTGGTAGTGCGTTCAGGCTGCAGCAGGGGTTTGCCACAGGGAGGGGGGGGGGGGCGCAAAGAGGTGCAACGGGCCTGCGGCGAAAAGTTGACACAGAGTCAACTTTTGGAGAAACGCAACCCTGTGTCACGCCGCGGTGGCCAATCATGTGCGCGTGGATCAGACTTGTCAGAGTGTTTTGAGGCGGTGTGAGAGTCCTGTACAGGAAACAGGAAACATCACGCCTGGCTTTTAAAGGGAATGGGAGACGACTCTCTGATTGGTTGATTGCATGTTATGCCCAAAACACACCTCTGATTAATGAAGACACTAAGTACAACCCTTTAGAGCCACGCGCCCGGCGCACGGACCCTTTTTTTACCGCCGTCAAACTAGCAAAAGTGGATTTGGAAAGTGGACACGCCCTAAACGCACCTGCAGCAGGCGCTTCACGCCGTGTGCTTAGATTGTTAAAATAGGGCCCTATAATGTTTTGCAGCTCTAGACAGATCTATTAAATTTTTTGGGGGGCTAAAGATGGCTCTTTTGATAGTAAAGGTTGCTGGCCCCTGGCATATAGACTATCAAAAAATGGACATAGCATCAGTGTCATCATCCATTGGCCTCGAGTTTGGCGATACGGGCGTCAACATCAGACAGAAAGACAGCTTGGGATCGGCCTTTTCATCCAACTCTCTGCAAGGAAACAAATGTTATTTCTTGAACTGTCGAACTATTCCTTTAAAATGACAACCTCAGCACTCTTTACCCTCCCGTATCCCCTGTGAAAACACAGAAACACCTGCACACACGCTGCGATTCCTCATCATCGTGTTACCGAGCTCCGCCTGCCTGCAGCCGTTTCCACATCCACACATTTCCTCCGTGCGTCAAAGGAAAGTGGGAGCTTTGGAAGCTGATAGGCTACAATCATCACCCCCATCATCATCATCATCATCACACACACACACACACACACACACTTTATCAGGCGCCAGAGTGGGTTTTTCTTCTCCCCTGGGCTGGCAGGCTTCAGGGAGGAGAGAGAGCTAAAAGTCAACATTTCCAGGGTGAAGCTGAATGACGGAGCTGCAGCCGCTCCAACCACAGGCACGTTAAGCAAACACCTGTGGCTCAGGTGGAAAAGCAAAAGGCCTCTGTGGCCGAGAGAAGGAGCTCTTTCTCTCGGGGATCAAAGCCCTCAGCGGACGGCCACTTGACACTGTGGCAGCTCCAGAGTCAAAGCTGTAATTTCTAATTTCTTTCAACCCTCTGATGTCTAAACAACAAAGTGGAACAATCAACAGAAACGTATGGCGTTTATGGCGGGCATTCGTGGTCTTAGAAGTAGGGCTGGGTAGCGTTCACAACTTTGATACCGTGACTTCGATACCGGTTCCTAAACAATAGTTTTTTGATTCCAAACTTTGTCACTGTTAAATGTTAAAAGACACATTCACTGGCTTGGACTTATATTTAAAGGTGCACTATGAGTTCCTGCGTGGTTTCAGTGCGATTTAATTTTTGTCTCAAATGGCAGCATCTCACCTTGATCCACTAGCTCCCCCGATACAATACGATACGATACAATACGATACAATATGATACGATACGATACAATACAATATGATACAATACGATACGATACAATACGATACAATATGATACGATACGATACGATACAATATGATACGATACAATACGATACAATATGATACGATACGATACAATACGATACGATACGATACAATACGATACAATATGATACGATACGATACGATACGATACAATACGATACGATACAATACGATACAATATGATACGATACGATACAATATGGTACGGTACGATACAATACGATACAATATGATACGATACGATACGATACAATATGGTACGGTACGATACGATACAATACAATATGATACAATACGATACGATACAATACGATACAATATGATACGATACGATACGATACAATACGATACGATACAATACGATACAATATGATACGATACGATACAATATGGTACGGTACGATACAATACGATACAATATGATACGATACGATACGATACAATATGGTACGGTACGATACGATACAATACAATATGATACAATACAATACGATACAATACAATATGATACAATACGATACGATACGATACAATATGATACGATACAATATGATACGATACAATACGATAGAATATGATACGATACAATACGATACAATATGGTACGGTACGATACAATACGATACAATATGATACGATACGATACAATATGGTACGGTACGATACAATACAATACAATATGATACAATACGATACGATACGATACGATACAATACGATACAATACGATACGATACGATACAATATGGTACGGTTACGATACGATACAATACAATATGATACAATACGATACGATACAATACAATATGATACAATACGATACGATACGATACGATACGATACAATACAATATGATACGATACGATACAATACGATACGATACAATACGATACGATACGATACGATACAATACGATACAATACGATACGATACAATACAATATGATACAATACGATACGATACGATACAATACGATACGATGCGATACAATACGATACAATACGATACGATACAATACGATACAATACGATACGATACGATACAATACAATACGATACGATACGATACAATATGGTACGGTACGATACGATACAATACAATATGATACAATACGATATGATACGATACGATACGATACAATATGGTACGGTACGATACGATACAATACAATATGATACAATACGATACAATACGATACGATACGATACGATACAATACGATACAATACGATACGATACAATACGATACAATATGGTACGGTACGGTACGATACAATACGATACGATACGATACGATACGATACAATACAATATGGTACGGTACGATACGATACAATACGATACGATACGATACGATACGATACAATATGGTACGGTACGATACGATACAATACGATACGATACGATACGATACGATACAATACAATATGGTACGGTACGATACGATACAATACGATACGATACGATACGATACAATATGGTACGGTACGATACGATACAATACGATACGATACGATACAATACGATACAATACAATATGGTACGGTACGATACGATACAATACGATACGATACGATACGATACGATACAATACAATATGGTACGGTACGATACGATACAATACGATACGATACGATACGATACGATACAATATGGTACGGTACGATACGATACAATATGGTACGATACGATACAATACAATATGATACAATACGATACGATACGATACGATACAATACGATACAATACGATACGATACGATACGATAC
>CM042428.1:42103273-42118273 GCA_023631565.1 Gymnocephalus cernua | reverse complement strand
GAGCTCTGTTCAGCGCGCCAGAGGTGACCAGTTCAGCCGAGGCAACGATTGTGTCTGCGATAGAAAGACATTTTACAAACACGTTTGTTACAGAAGTAAAGAGCGAGCGTGCAGCAGGACAACAGACTTTTTACTTCCTGTCACCGAGGGCGAGTGCCAGTGTGACACGCCCCTGCAACACTTATGCAATAAGAAGCTACTCTGTTCGTGTCTCTTCTTAATCGGTTGCATGTTTTCATACAAAGGGAGCTTGACAATCAGTCCTTACCGCAGCGGTCCGGGTTCAAGTCTGACCTACGGCCCTTTGTGTGTGTATTTCAGGCCTGTGTGTAATGTGTGTGCAACTGTAACAGAGGGAAAAATGTGAATTTCCCTTGCGGGATAAATAAAGGCATGTCTTGTTTCGTCTTCTTTGCTGCATGTCACCCCCTTTCTCTCCCACGTTCCTGTCTTCAGCCGTCCTATGGAAGGCCAAAAGTGCCCCAAAACAAATCTTTAAAAACCCACCACTGGGATAAAACGTTTTCAAATACACTAACCTTCATAACTGCAGCTTAAATAAATCAAACTGCAAATATCAGAAACATATAAATGGATTCAAACACATTCACACCCGTTCAACAAACCTATTTTTGTAACTTTAATTACAGTGGAACTATAATATTAGTGGACAATGTGGCGAATATTTCCAATTTCATAATAAAAGACCGGTATCATCGCACCGACACATCTGTCCAGCCAAACCATGAATATTCTATATTTCCTGCCATCTAAACAAACTTTTTGGTGTGATGTTTTTATAAACACAGCAGCAGACTTCCACCGCGTCTCAGCGACAACAGGACGTGTCTCCAAGCACCGGCTCACAGTTGTGGAAGCAGGCTGACTGCTAACAAATTGTCTCTTTATTTTATTGGTCTAACCTCACGGCAGACGCTGTCTCGCTGTGCGGTTTTAGCAGCGTCACTCACCCCTGTCTGTCCAAATATCAGCAGCGCAGCCTCCACACCCTCACTGAGCTGTTATTGTCGTTGCGTGGCAAAGTCCGGGGGCGGACAGGAGAGCACACGTTCAAACAAAGGCTGCAGAGAATCCGGATGTTAACCATACATTTACAGAACTTCCTCAGGATCATCTAATCCATGTGTCAAACTCAAGGCCGGCGGGCCAAATCCGGCCCCTCGCAGACTTTGATCTGACCCGAACATCAATTTAGGTTCCCAAATACATTTTGGCCCACCTACTTTTTGTGGCTTTTTCTGAAGTTTTTCCAACGTGTGGCTTTTTTTTCAACCTTTTTGGTGCTTATTGAAATGATGACTAAGGAACTTTTTTGCTGATTTTTTTTTTAGGGCTTAATGTGTCGACTAAACCGTAAGTGAGAAAGCTGTACGAGACATGCAGATATACCGTCAAAGATATTTGACTTTTCTCTTAAATAACAGCATGTCTATAAACTTTACATCTGGCTCTTGATGTGCTTCTTATTTTCCAGTGAAGTCCTTAGTGAAGTTAAGTTTGACACCCCTGATCTAGTCAGAGACAATAAATACTTATATTCACATAGAGTCAGAAATATGAAGCTTTGATGAAGGATGAGAGCACAGCATTTGTCACAGGTTGAAGTTTAGTTACACAAAATGTTTCTTGAAGAACAATGCAGTGAAGATCTTTCTTTTGAAGGTTAAGTATTCAAATTCTGGGGTGACTGGTTAGCTCACCTGGTAGAGTGGGCGCCCCCATGCAGAGACTCAGTCCTCGATGCAGCGCCTCAGGGTTGAAGTCCGACTTGTGGCCATTTCATGCGTGTCTCCCCCCGTCTCCCCCCTTTCCTGTCTATCACAGTTTTTTTCCAATTGCTAAAACACAATTTTGCAAACTAGGCTGGTTTTATCAAAATACTCAACACAATTCACAAAACCACACACCCAAACTGCAAAATACCTCATATATCCAGCAAAATGAAGCACTGCAACCAAAACTACATACATTATCAAAATCAAACTTTTACACCAAATGGCACACACTTCATTCATATTACCAGATTTGTGTCTCACTAACTACACACTTTTGGGCATAATGAAAAGCACTCTCATCTTTAGTATGCTTTGCCATAATACTAAAATAGTTCAAATTGTAGAAAATTCTTCAGATTGTTCACATGCACAGAAATACGTATTTGCAGATACACACGTGTTGTTGAAACATTTTATTTCTCACCAAACAAAAATTGCAGAAGAAATATATAGAAAAAAAGGTGCTCACCTGTGGTCTTTTCATAGCGCTTACTTCCTGATTGAAGTGGTAACAATTAACCATTGAGGTGTTTGGCCGGGTGGCACATATGTTTAGCTCAATTAGCTCATGTAGTGTCATTTTGAATGACAGTGTTTTGAAAAGGCAAAAATGTGACTTTATGTTGTGTCTTGTGCATTGAACCGTGTTCAGAGCATTTAAAAAGTGACATTTTGAACTGCAAAATGTGTGTAAAGCACATCTCTGTGTCAGGTTAAATAATTATGCTATGCATGTCATTTTAGGGACAATAAATTATGATCGCTGAAAAATCCATCCACCATTTCACAATGAAACTAACTTTTACATGATGTATGAAAGTACACGTCCCAACACACTAACATTCCTGTCGGCCTTCAAATGATAAAACTCAACTCCTTTTGTATTTTCCTTTTTATTGCTATTTATTTGTGACAATTTCTGTCTCTTTTCAATGTAGCATTTCACTTTCTGATTTGTTTTATGAAGAGAAAAACAGAAGAGAAATAGTCAGTTCTTAAATCACCAACATTACATAAAGTCTAAACCCAAACGGAGACATCCACCTTAAAATGAACATGTCCACCTTAAATAGAACAACTCCTCTGAATGACTAACAGCCGAAATCAACAGCAGACTGAATGAAATACATTTAGAGAAAGAATCAAACAGAAAATGGTTCATATATCTTGGATAATTTATTTTTAATACATATATTCAAACATTGATTTTAATGTTAGAAACTTTCTAGTTCATTGGATCTGAACAATGATTGGTTCTTTCCTTCTTTGGATCAAATTAGGCTAAATGAACCATAAGATCAGAAACTAAGTGAAATAATTGAACATAACAAAAGCTAACTTTCATACTAAATGAAAACAATAAGCAAATGAACATATCTTTGTATTAATCAGACAGCAGGAGGACAGGTGGAGGACAGGTGCAGATTAAGGGGTTAAATTCAGAGACTTTTCCCTTTGAGAGATAAACGAAATCATGAATATAATCTTCCTCTTTATCTCTAACTGCTCTGCTCCACTGTCACACACACCTTCACTGGTAATATCTTCAATGGTACTTTATCCCAACTGGTAAATAATGGAAACATCTTCTCAGTGAATGTGTGTGTGAAGGTGTGTATGTGTGTGTTAGTATCAGCATCAGAGAACGACAGCTTTCCTCTGTTCCAGTCCAGAGTCACTCTGATCCTCTGGGCCTTCTTCTGCACTACGTGAACAGTTTCTGGATCTGGTGGGGACCATGCTACATATTCATCTTCAGAGAACAAAATTCTCCATAATCCAGACTCTATGTCTCCCTTTCTCAGGACAGGCTCTGCTAACACACCGATTGACCAGCCTGTACTGTCTCCAACCTCGACATCCCAGCTGTGAGTCCCTGAGTTAAAACCCTCAGAGCCCAGGACAGAGGGGTCTCTATCAAACCTCTCTGGATTATCAGGAAGCTGCTGTTCCTCTCCTACTCTCACACTGGTCAGATGTTTAGACAGGATGAGTTCTGGACCAGCAGTGTTTGGGTCCAGAATCACAGGAGTGTAGGAGACCATGTCCTTCATCTTGTTCCAGATGTTGAAGCTCAGGTTGCCCAGGTGTTTGGCCTCGTCTATCAGAGCTCCTGAGAGCAGCTGTGGATCATCCAGCAGGGGTTGCTGCTGGACTCTTTCCACTGCAGCCTTGTAGTTGATCAGGAATGAGACGTCTTCAGCTCTCAGCTGCTCCTCTGTGACTCTGACTGTGTCTGAAAGAGCTGCTATCTCTCTGCTCAGAGCCTCCATCTTCTCCTCCATCCTCTGACTCTTCTGCTCCTCTTCCTCCCTCAGTGCAGCCAACCTGGCCTCCTCTTCCTCTTCTAGAAACTGGTGAAGCTTCTTGAACTGCTCCTTAATCTGCGTCTCTGTGCGTCGGGCCTGGAGCTTCATGTGGTCTGCCGTTTGATCACACTTCACTTTAACTTGTTCTAAACCCTTTAACTTCTCCTTTAAGGGCTCCAGAGATTCCCAAAGCTCCTTCCTGTGTTTTTGTGTTACTTCTTTGATGGGTCTGAATTTGTGGTCTATGTGTTTTTCTGAATCTCTGCAGATGAGACACACTGGCTGCTGATGGTCCAGACAGAAGAGTTTGAGTTTCTCAGAGTGCAGACTGCAGAGAGCCTCTGAAGCTCTCTGATCTCTCTCCAGTAAGAAGGCCTCACACAGGTTCTTCAACGCCAGGTTACAAGGTGGTTCATACAAACATCTTCTCTTACAAACTGGACACTCCTGTGTTGGTTTCTCTGTCCACCAGCTCTGCAGACAGTCTTTACAGAAGCTGTGGCTACATGACAGAAGAACAGGATTTCTAAAGACATCATGACAGACCTGACAGCAGAGATCCTCCTCTGATCTGGAAGCCATTTGGTCTGAGTGAAGCTGAAAACACAGCAGACAGAAAGTACAGTCAGTCATGGCTCCCCCCCTCCTTTATTAACTTCACTGAAATTTACTTTCACTTTGAGTCAAGTTTTCAGTCAAAGTCACCTTCAGTATGTGGTGTGTCTGCAGGTTGAAGCAGCAGGGTTGTAGTTTTCCACTTTTGTCTCCTGTAGCTGAACTCACTCAGAGGAAGTTGTTAGTTTGGTCTGGTCTGAAGCCAATCATCTATTTTTCTGTATTTTTCGAGTGAATCAGGTGAGGGTGGATCTCTGTCAGTGTTAATTGTTGTTGCTTCACCTGTAACACAGAGGTGGGATTCATTTCAGATTGTTGTTTCATTGCTGTATATATAGACTGAAAGTGTGCAGCAGGTTGATGCAACAGGTATGTTCATGTTCAACAATAGTTTGAACGTTGGTTAGGCAATATAGAACCGAGTTGTTTCTGGTAACGTAAAAAGTATTTATGAATCTACACAATGAAATGGCCTGTGAAACTCACGGTTAGCAGGAGGACCCAAATGCCGGAGATGAGTAGGCAGGTTGATTCAACAGAAAGTGAGCTTTAATAACAAAGCTGGATCCTAAAACAGACAGCCGATTAAAAAAAAATCCAGAAACACCAGAAAGACAACAAAGTAGAAGAATCTACAGACTAGGTATACACAGTCAGGAACGAACGCAGCAATCAGACACTGAACAAGAGAACACCAAGACACAAGGAAAGGAGGGTGGTAACGAGGGATAGATTAAACACACCTGGGCAGGGCAGACTCCAGAGGAAACAAAGCTAGACAAAGACACATGAAACCGAGCACTACAACATAAAACAGGAAGTATGCAAACACAAACAAGGAATGGATCTGGGAAACGTAAAAGCAAAATATATTCTTTTTCAAACTAAGTTGTAGTAGTGTTCATTAACACTAGATAACAGTAGAGAGTAGTATGTAGAAAGACAACAGTAGAGAGTAGTATGTAGAGAGACAACAGTAGAGAGTAGTATGTAGAGAGACAACAGTAGAGAGTAGTATGTAGAGAGACAGCAGTAGAGAGTAGTATGTAGAGAGTATTATGTAGAGAGACAGCAGTAGAGAGTAGTATGAAGAGAGACAACAGTAGAGAGTAGTATGTCGAAAGACAACAGTAGAGAGTAGTATGTAGAGAGACAACAGTAGAGAGTAGTATGTAGAGAGACAACAGTAGAGAGTAGTATGAAGAGAGACAACAGTAGAGAGTAGTATGTAGAGAGACAACAGTAGAGAGTAGTATGTAGAGAGACAACAGTAGAGAGTAGTATGTAGAGAGACAACAGTAGAGAGTAGTATGAAGAGAGACAACAGTAGAGAGTAGTATGTAGAGAGATAGCAGTAGAGAGTAGTATGTAGAGAGACAACAGTAGAGAGTAGTATGTAGAGAGACAGCAGTAGAGAGTAGTATGTAGAGAGACAGCAGTAGAGAGTAGTATGTAGAGAGACAACAGTAGAGAGTAGTATGTAGAGAGATAGCAGTAGAGAGTAGTATGTAGAGAGACAACAGTAGAGAGTAGTATGTAGAGAGATAGCAGTAGAGAGTAGTATGTAGAGAGACAACAGTAGAGAGTAGTATGTAGAGAGATAGCAGTAGAGAGTAGTATGTAGAGAGACAACAGTAGAGAGTAGTATGTAGAGAGACAGCAGTAGAGAGTAGTATGTAGAGAGATAGCAGTAGAGAGTAGTATGTAGAGAGACAACAGTAGAGAGTAGTATGTAGAGAGATAGCAGTAGAGAGTAGTATGTAGAGAGACAACAGTAGAGAGTAGTATGTAGAGAGACAACAGTAGAGAGTAGTATGTAGAGAGATAGCAGTAGAGAGTAGTATGTAGAGAGACAACAGTAGAGAGTAGTATGTAGAGAGATAGCAGTAGAGAGTAGTATGTAGAGAGACAGCAGTAGAGAGTAGTATGTAGAGAGATAGCAGTAGAGAGTAGTATGTAGAGAGACAACAGTAGAGAGTAGTATGTAGAGAGACAGCAGTAGAGAGTAGTATGTAGAGAGACAGCAGTAGAGAGTAGTATGTAGAGAGACAGCAGTAGAGAGTAGTATGTAGAGAGACAACAGTAGAGAGTAGTATGTAGAGAGACAACAGTAGAGAGTAGTATGTAGAGAGACTACAGTAGAGAGTAGTATGTAGAGAGACAACAGTAGAGAGTAGTATGTAGAGAGACAACAGTAGAGAGTAGTATGTAGAGAGACAACAGTAGAGAGTAGTATGTCGAAAGACAACAGTAGAGAGTAGTATGTAGAGAGACAACAGTAGAGAGTAGTATGTAGAGAGACAACAGTAGAGAGTAGTATGAAGAGAGACAACAGTAGAGAGTAGTATGTAGAGAGACAACAGTAGAGAGTAGTATGTAGAGAGACAACAGTAGAGAGTAGTATGTAGAGAGACAACAGTAGAGAGTAGTATGTAGAGAGACAACAGTAGAGAGTAGTATGTAGAGAGACAGCAGTAGAGAGTAGTATGTAGAGAGACAGCAGTAGAGAGTAGTATGTAGAGATACAACAGTAGAGAGTAGTATGTAGAGAGACAACAGTAGAGAGTAGTATGTAGAGAGACAACAGTAGAGAGTAGTATGTAGAGAGACAGCAGTAGAGAGTAGTATGTAGAGAGACAGCAGTAGAGAGTAGTATGTAGAGAGACTACAGTAGAGAGTAGTATGTAGAGAGACAACAGTAGAGAGTAGTATGTAGAGAGACAACAGTAGAGAGTAGTATGTAGAGAGACAACAGTAGAGAGTAGTATGTAGAGAGACAACAGTAGAGAGTAGTATGTAGAGAGACAGCAGTAGAGAGTAGTATGTAGAGAGACAACAGTAGAGAGTAGTATGTAGAGAGTCAGCAGTAGAGAGTAGTATGTAGAGAGACAGCAGTAGAGAGTAGTATGTAGAGATACAGCAGTAGAGAGTAGTATGTAGAGAGACAGCAGTAGAGAGTAGTATGTAGAGATACAGCAGTAGAGAGTAGTATGTAGAGAGACAACAGTAGAGAGTAGTATGTAGAGAGTCAGCAGTAGAGAGTAGTATGTAGAGATACAGCAGTAGAGAGTAGTATGTAGAGAGACAGCAGTAGAGAGTAGTATGTAGAGAGACAACAGTAGAGAGTAGTATGTAGAGAGACAACAGTAGAGAGTAGTATGTAGAGAGACAACAGTAGAGAGTAGTATGTAGAGAGACAGCAGTAGAGAGTAGTATGTAGAGAGACAGCAGTAGAGAGTAGTATGTAGAGAGACAGCAGTAGAGAGTAGTATGTAGAGAGACAGCAGTAGAGAGTAGTATGTAGAGAGACAGCAGTAGAGAGTAGTATGTAGAGAGACAACAGTAGAGAGTAGTATGTAGAGAGACAACAGTAGAGAGTAGTATGTAGAGAGACAGCAGTAGAGAGTAGTATGTAGAGAGACAGCAGTAGAGAGTAGTATGTAGAGAGACAGCAGTAGAGAGTAGTATGTAGAGAGACAGCAGTAGAGAGTAGTATGTAGAGAGACAACAGTAGAGAGTAGTATGTAGAGAGACAGCAGTAGAGAGTAGTATGTAGAGAGACTACAGTAGAGAGTAGTATGTAGAGAGACAGCAGTAGAGAGTAGTATGTAGAGAGACAACAGTAGAGAGTAGTATGTAGAGAGACAACAGTAGAGAGTAGTATGTAGAGAGACAGCAGTAGAGAGTAGTATGTAGAGAGACAACAGTAGAGAGTAGTATGAAGAGAGACAGCAGTAGAGAGTAGTATGTAGAGAGACAACAGTAGAGAGTAGTATGTAGAGAGACAGCAGTAGAGAGTAGTATGTAGAGAGACAACAGTAGAGAGTAGTATGTAGAGAGACAGCAGTAGAGAGTAGTATGTAGAGAGACTACAGTAGAGAGTAGTATGTAGAGAGACAACAGTAGAGAGTAGTATGTAGAGAGACAGCAGTAGAGAGTAGTATGTAGAGAGACAACAGTAGAGAGTAGTATGTAGAGAGACAGCAGTAGAGAGTAGTATGTAGAGAGACAACAGTAGAGAGTAGTATGTAGAGAGACTACAGTAGAGAGTAGTATGTAGAGAGACAGCAGTAGAGAGTAGTATGTAGAGAGACAACAGTAGAGAGTAGTATGTAGAGAGACAGCAGTAGAGAGTAGTATGTAGAGAGACAGCAGTAGAGAGTAGTATGTAGAGAGACAACAGTAGAGAGTAGTATGTAGAGAGACAGCAGTAGAGAGTAGTATATAGAGAGTAGTATGAAGAGAGACAGCAGTAGAGAGTAGTATGAAGAGAGACAGCAGTAGAGAGTAGTATGTAGAGACAGCAGTAGAGAGTAGTATGTAGAGACAGCAGTAGAGAGTAGTATGTAGAGAGACAACAGTAGAGAGTAGTATGTAGAGAGACAGCAGTAGAGAGTAGTATATAGAGAGTAGTATGAAGAGAGACAGCAGTAGAGAGTAGTATGTAGAGAGACAGCAGTAGAGAGTAGTATGTAGAGACAGCAGTAGAGAGTAGTATGTAGAGAGACAACAAACAAAGAACACAGGACTGGGGTCTGTGTCATGTCTTGTTCCGCGTGTCACTGAAACGTTCATTTTGTAACTCCACCCACCTTCTTTTCCTAACCCTAACTGTCCCGTTCTTGTGCCGTGTGTCAGTTAAACATACGTCCCGCGCCAGAGCGTCGAAAAGTGACGCCAATAGTCTCGCTGTTTGACGTGATGGTAATGAGAATGTGTTGCTTAAAACTCCAATTAAAGTCAAAGGCAGTTTATGTTTTGACTTTTGGTTCTGAATATGTTTTAGCCACAAGTTTCTGCATATGAAGTGAGCCTGGACCAGGTTTGGGCTGAAATTACAACTACAAATTGAAAGAGCTGGGTGAAAGAAATGCGGCGCATGATGTATTATGCTTTATTTTACAATTAAAGCAAACATAAAGCTGTTACTGAGCCGTGTCTGTGCTGCAGCTACTTGGCCAGTCACGATTACTCACATCCTTCAGCTGCTTAGTTGAATTGACTGGATCAGGTTGATTTTATGTGTGATCCATGACAGCCTCGTATTATCCAATCACTTCTGTTCATCCATCATGCCCTCATACGGAGCCGAGCGGTGAAAGACACAGGTCGAAAGAAAAGGAAAGAGAGACAGGGAGAGAAACAGAAACACTGTACCAGAACACCGGCTCTTGTTACAAACCACCAGAGACCCTCGTCGACTGCCAAAAATTTTCAAATTTGAACCCCAGCTTTCTGGCTGCTAATTATTCCTCGAGCATGTTTCTAAACTAAATTTATGACACCAAGCTGGCACTCCTTGTGGCATCGTAAATTAAACTGGCAGCGAAATTTAGAATTAAAACCAAGGCCCTCTGTGTTCCAGCGAAAGGAAGGATAATTAAATAAGTGGAGAGCGTAAACGTGGATGTTCACAGGGTCAACTCTGTGACCCGTCTCGCCATTTCTAAAGGAGGGACTTTCTTTCTTTGCATTTTCTGTGTCATTTGTTTTCTGAGGCGGAGCAGATGAAACTGTAAGGCGGAGACTGTCCTTAACATTTTAGCGATGACGGCCTCTAGCGGCTGCAGGAATTATGACTCTTCAGGAAGGTGGACGTCGGGCTGAACGGACTGTTGTTTGCGTCCTGTTTCTTTCACCGTCATTGCGATCCTCTTCTAACATTAACCAAGTGGTTATTAGTGCAGCCATACAAAGGTCCCCTAACCTCACAGCCTGTTCTCGTGAACTATACGTACATATAGCTACCAAAAAGTTAAGCATTGTAATTCGTAAGCATTCCACGTATTTTTTGCTGTATGCTCCCCAATGACTGCTGCCATATAAGAGAGAGGGAGGAAGTCAAGATGGAGGGGGGTGGGGGGGGGGGTCATTAAATAAAACACAGGTCTTTCAAGCCAGGGAGCGGAGTTTACTTCCCGGGGGAAAACAAAGGACTTTCACCCAGGAAATACACATTCCTTGGGAGTGTTTTAATCCAAACCATGATCTTTGTCCTAATCTAAATGTCGCCGCATAACATAACATAACTCACTTTTTGTCACCTAAACTTAACCATAATGTCCGCCGAAAACACTGGCAGCTTGCCGTGCTCTGTACCCTGCTCACGGTCACCTATTCTCGGGTAACTGAACCACTAACTTAACTGTCATGCGGGGCACCATGCGGGGCACCATGCGGGGCACCATGCGGGGCACCATGCGGGTCACCATGCGGGGCACCAAGCGGGGCACCATGCGGGTCACCATGCGGTGCACCATGCGGGGCACCATGCGGTGCACCATGCGGGGCACCATGCGGTGCACCATGTGGGGCACCATGCGGGGCACCATGCGGGGCACCATGCGGGGCACCATAGGGGGCACCATGCGGGTCACCATGCGGTGCACCATGCGGGGCACCATGCGGGGCATTGTAGCCGGCGTACACATCTACTACCTGCCGCTGATACAGCTGAGCTGTGAACTGGGACAAAAATTCGGCCCAGGCAAATCCGCCCCCTACCGGCCCAATTTCAGACGGCGACGTTATTTGCTTTATGATTGCAAAAAACACAGTCACGTGAGTTTATGGCACCAGCAGCATGTGGCGCACTTACAGGCTTTCATAATGAAATAATACACACAATTTATAAAACCTTCAAATAAACTATCTTGGCACCATGTTAGAATAGAATGGAAATGTTTTCATATTTAAAACATATTATTACAAACTTTAAGCACCCAAAACACCAAAGTGCAAAGACATAGTGGAGCAGACACAAGCTTTTATTTTGAAAAGTAAAAGCCCACCGGCACCAGACGGGCGATTCCAGGCTGCATCCGTACTGTCTTGCATATTTTTGTCAAACTAGTGTGATACGCCAGTGTTGCCGCATTTTTTTTAATTATTTTCCAGCGGCCTAAATCGGCCCAAGAGCGCATCGGCCCTTCTGGCATTCGCCAGAACTGCCAGATTGCCAGATTGCCAGTCCGTCTATGGCTGTGACGAATCTCTGTGGTGGCTTAACGCTCCTGTTGTCTTCTGGTCAAATTTGACCCGTTTTCAAAGTTTCTACATCAGAAATTTGGGTTTGTTTCAACCAAATTGCCCAAAAGTAACACAGATGGTTCCAAGATAATTACAATATACTATTCATCACGTTACAGTGTGAAACTTTCCACATTGTAATGTGATAATTTATCTTGTTAGAACATTAACCTCTTGTCCGGGTAAACTGGGGGAAATATGACTCATATGCACAATTTAATTAAGTTCTACTTCCTGTTTGAGCTGAGACTCATTCTTGATCTGTACAGCCTCGTCCATTTCAAAATCCTTCTCAGTGTTTACATACATCACAATATCAATAATGTAATTATTAATGTCTCCGCCCCAGCAGACAGGTAAATAGAGTCTTTATTGTCCCATAGGGATAATCATTTCCACACATCTTCTATAGGACACATAAAACATGTAACACATACAAAACACATCACATCAAATGTGAAAACTACAAGGCAGCTGAGGTGGTGGTGGCAGTATTACAGTTTGTTCAGTACTGTGATGGCGGTGGGGAAGTACAACTTAATCAAATTGTGTATATGAGCCTTGTTTCGCAATATATCTGTCTGCACAGCGTGTTTATTATTGTAATCACAAGGGAAGTTTCTTGTAATAACTTAATAAGTCTGTTGTAATTACGTAATAATATCTTGTTATAATGTAAAACATATCTTAGTATATATAAACATAGATATATAGACATTTTGTGTGTTATAATGTAAAAGAATATCCTGAAAATAAGGAAAAGTGTATTATATGTCAATTAGCTGACGCTTTTATCCAAAGCGACTTACAATTATTATATATATCAGAGGTCACACGCCTCTGGAGCAACTAGGGGTTAAGTGTCTTGCTCAGGGACACATTGGTTGATGGATCATGGTGGGAATCGAACCCTGGTCTCCCACACCAAAGGCATGCAGTCTAACCTACTACTACATCTAACCACTGCGCCGTCACCATTTTATAACACAAAAATATGTTAAACTTGAACATATCTTATATGTTAAATGTGAAAATATTGTTGCTAAAGTGTGATTAACATCTTGCCACTACACGACACTGATGCAGTTTTCCTTTTCGCTGCATTGGCAGCATTATGCTTCCGTAGTTTACCACATGGAGTATTTTTTAAGTGCTGTATTACTGCTATACTACTAAAGTCAAGGATATTACTTGATATTACTTGAAAGATATTGTGATTTGGTTTGTGTGGACAAAGTGGAAGCCTAGAAAAACTGCTCACTTCAAATGACATAATGCAGTTTTTCTTTTTCTCTTTCTCTTTTGGGGAAGGAAGGAGGGTGTGTGTGTGTGTGTGTGTGTGGGGGGGTGGTTGTGCCATTTAGTGTTACAGCTCTTGAGTGAGTCATTGGTGGAAAGAAAGGGGGAGGAAGATTTGAGGAGAAATATTGCTGTTAAATGAGCTCGGACAGCATGACATCACGGGCTAATTAAAACAGCTCTCTGGAATTCCGTTTCCAATTCCTGCGCTCAGGTCTGCTGTCGAGCACCTGCAGGTTGGTGTGTGTGTGTGTGTGTGTGTGTGTGTGTGTGTGTGAGCGAAATATTTTCACTGGACGGAGTTCAAACTTTGAAGGGAAAGAGAAGAAGGAAAAAAAAAACGGAGGCAGCGGCATTACGCCATTCTTGCCTCTCTTGGAAAAAAAGCGAGTGGGATTTAAAGAAGTTTCTTACAAGATATCCAGCAGAGTCGTGCCGTGGAGTGTGTAAAGCAAGTCTCTGCCTTTTTTATTCTCCTTGGATTTCTGCACTTTTTTTTTTTTTTTTTAATCACACACAGGATCCCTGCAGCACTATGGTTCTTACAGATGACGGATGGGAGAATAAAGGCTTGCAGGATGTGTTTCTTCAACTTGTAAAACTCCGCTATAGTCCACATCTTTGCTTTTACAACCTCGCATATGTCTATAGCCTGTTTCAGACGGGAGAAGCACTTTTTATCACTTTCACCTCTGGCAGCAGAGCGCAGAGAAAACTCAGAGGATGAAAGACTCGGACCGAGCAGGACCGCTGCTGCCTCTTCTTTTTCTCATCTAGACCTTTTTCCTTTTCGCTCTGACCACAGACTGCGCTTTGTTACAATGACGGCCTGGCAAAAGGCACAAGGGCTTTAGGATGAACGTCGCGACGCGTCTGTCTCTTCTGCTGAGCTGCTGGACTCTGCTGCTTCACCTGCGTCCCGCGCTCGGGTCCCTCGGCCGAACCAGACCCGCGGAGCAGCAACACCAGCGGCTCGGAGAGGCAGCGGGGCGCGGTGAAGGACAGCAGACCCACGGAGGAACCGGCAGAGGAACCGGCGGGTCCGCGCCAGTGTGGAAACCCTCTCCAGCGGTGCGGATTACGCGGATCCGCGCGGGTCCGCCGCCGTTAATCAAAGGCGAGACGACCGTTTTCAAAGGCAAACTCGCGACCTCTGCGTCCTTTTCTGCGCCGGTGAACCGCGCACAGCTGCAGAAGCTGCAGCAGCAGCAGCAGCCACGGGACAGAGCAGTCAGTTTAGGACGCAAAGACCCTGCTGTGCGCTCCTCGCTCCCCGGCGGGGATGCTCACATTAAAGCGCACGCTCCCGCGGCTCTTAGCGCGCACGCTGCAGGGAGAGAAGTCGAGACTGCGGCTGCTCTTGTTGGAGGTGCCTCACCGGGGAAGACACTGGGGAAAGTTGCTACAAGGGCGAGTGAAGTAGCTCCAAGAGCCGTCAGTGCGCAAAAACAGCCGCCGCAGAAGCAGACCGCGGGTCTGCAGGCGCAGCGGGCTCTCAGCAGCAAAGCTCAGAAAGTCAAGGAGCAGGACGCGCATCCCAAGCAGCCGCTGGTTACCCCCCACGACTACATGCTGTCTCTGTACTGGTCTCTGTCCAGCGGGGAGCTGAACGGCAGCGCGCTGCACGAAGCGGGACTGGCCAACACCATCACCAGCTTCGTGGATAAAGGACAAGGTACAGTGAGCCTGACACGCTTCTCTCTCTGACCTGAAGATGTGTGAGTCTTTGAAATGCACATTTAGTCCCACAATAGAGCGTTTTAGCTGGGGGGGGGGGGGGGGGGGGGGGGTTATTGAGCATTTAGCCTCTTAAAGGTGCATGATTGTAGCTTCAAGATACATGTTCGTAGGCTACTATTAAGGGAACATTTGCTAAGTTTGTACAAAACTCGACCTGTATTGTACCTCTTTTTCTGACAGTGGAGGGCTGGGCAATATACCAATATTATATC
>CM042428.1:42085773-42098273 GCA_023631565.1 Gymnocephalus cernua | reverse complement strand
GACATCCATCCATCCATCCATCCATCCATCCATCCATCGCCGTCCGCTTATCCGTGGTCGGGTCACGGGAGGAGCAGCTCCAGCAGGGGACCCCAAACTTCCCTTTCCCGAGCCACATTAACCAGCTCTGACTGGGGGATCTCAAGGCGTTCCCAGGCCAGGTTGGAGATGTAATCCCTCCACCTAGTCCTGGGTCTTCCCCGAGGTCTCCTCCCAGCTGGACGTACCTCCACCTAGTCCTGGGTCTTCCCCCGAGGCCTCCTCCCAGCTGGACGTCCCTCCACCTAGTCCTGGGTCTTCCCCCGAGGTCTCCTCCCAGCTGGACGTCCCTCCACCTAGTCCTGGATCTTCCCCCGAGGCCTCCTCCCAGCTGGACGTCCCTCCACCTAGTCCTGGATCTTCCCCCGAGGCCTCCTCCCAGCTGGACGTCCCTCCACCTAGTCCTGGGTCTTCCCCGAGGTCTCCTCCCAGCTGGACGTACCTCCACCTAGTCCTGGATCTTCCCCCGAGGCCTCCTCCCAGCTGGACGTCCCTCCACCTAGTCCTGGGTCTTCCCCCGAGGTCTCCTCCCAGCTGGACGTGCCTCCACCTAGTCCTGGGTCTTCCCCGAGGTCTCCTCCCAGCTGGACGTGCCTCCACCTAGTCCTGGGTCTTCCCCCGAGGTCTCCTCCCAGCTGGACGTCCCTCCACCTAGTCCTGGGTCTTCCCCGAGGTCTCCTCCCAGCTGGACGAGCCTCCACCTAGTCCTGGGTCTTCCTCAAGGTCTCCTCCCAGCTGGACGTCCCTCCACCTAGTATTGGGTCTTCCTCAAGGTCTCCTCCCAGCTGGACGTCCCTCCACCTAGTCCTGGGTCTTCCCCCGAGGTCTCCTCCCAGCTGGACGTCCCTCCACCTAGTCCTGGGTCTTCCCCGAGGTCTCCTCCCAGCTGGACGTGCCTCCACCTAGTCCTGGGTCTTCCCCGAGGTCTCCTCCCAGCTGGACGTGCCTCCACCTAGTCCTGGGTCTTCCCCCGAGGTCTCCTCCCAGCTGGACGTCCCTCCACCTAGTCCTGGGTCTTCCCCGAGGTCTCCTCCCAGCTGGACGAGCCTCCACCTAGTCCTGGGTCTTCCTCAAGGTCTCCTCCCAGCTGGACGTCCCTCCACCTAGTATTGGGTCTTCCTCAAGGTCTCCTCCCAGTTGGACGTCCCTCCACCTAGTCCTGGGTCTTCCCCCGAGGTCTCCTCCCAGCTGGACGTCCCTCCACCTAGTCCTGGGTCTTCCCCGAGGTCTCCTCCCAGCTGGACGTGCCTCCACCTAGTCCTGGGTCTTCCCCGAGGCCTCCTCCCAGCTGGACGTGCCTCCACCTAGTCCTGGGTCTTCCCCCGAGGTCTCCTCCCAGCTGGACGTGCCTCCACCTAGTCCTGGGTCTTCCCCGAGGTCTCCTCCCAGCTGGACGTGCCTCCACCTAGTCCTGGGTCTTCCCCCGAGGTCTCCTCCCAGCTGGACGTCCCTCCACCTAGTCCTGGGTCTTCCCCGAGGTCTCCTCCCAGCTGGATGAGCCTCCACCTAGTCCTGGGTCTTCCTCAAGGTCTCCTCCCAGCTGGACGTCCCTCCACCTAGTATTGGGTCTTCCTCAAGGTCTCCTCCCAGCTGGACGTCCCTCCACCTAGTCCTGGGTCTTCCTCAAGGTCTCCTCCCAGCTGGACGTCCCTCCACCTAGTCCTGGGTCTTCCCCCGAGGTCTCCTCCCAGCTGGACGTCCCTCCACCTAGTCCTGGGTCTTCCCCGAGGCCTCCTCCCAGCTGGACGTCCCTCCACCTAGTCCTGGGTCTCCCCCGAGGTCTCCTCCCAGCTGGACGTCCCTCCACCTAGTCCTGGGTCTTCCCCGAGGTCTCCTCCCAGCTGGACGTGCCTCCACCTAGTCCTGGGTCTTCCCCCGAGGTCTCCTCCCAGCTGGACGTGCCGGGACTACCTCCCTAGGGAGGCGCCCAGGGGGCATCCTTACCAGATGCCCGAACCACCTCAACTGGCTCCTTTCGACGTGAAGGAGCAGCGGCTCTACTCCGAGCTCCTCACGGATGACTGAGCTTCTCACCCTCATCATCTCTAAGGGAGACGCCAGCCCCCCTCCTGAGGAAACCCATTTCGGCCACTTGTACCCTGGATCTCACGATCTCACGATATCAATATAATATAATATGTTGCCCAGCCCTAGTTCTCAGTCTGCCTGAGGGGAGGGTGGGGAACAGGGAGTGTCCGGGTTGCTTAAAGCTTTTGAGACAAGATGTTGACATTGTTTAATGTTGTTATATTTTGTTAGATTTGGACGTTTCCAGGGGCCCGTGCACATGCATGTAGACGTGTATGTTTATGCGTGTACGTGTGTGTGCCGTTGTATTTTGGTTTCTGTGTGTTTCCAGCCATCTGGTCGGTCCCTTTCAGTGATATACGGCCTCGGGAGGGTAAATAAACACTCCTCGCAGCCACAAGGAGGGCGGCCCCCCTGTGTAATGTTATCTTTACGGTGTAAAACTGTGTAAAACAATGTTTGAAGGACCAGAGTTTAATATTTCGAGCCCTGCTAAAGGTTTACATTTCAAGCACTTAATGTACTTTTAATTTGGGCTTTATTTGTTCAGCGTGTCCTCAGCGAATCGCCGCTGACCTCCTCCTCCTGCTGAGAGGCTGAGCCGACGGGTAACTGATGAACACCTCCCCCCCCGCGCTCCTTCACATTAACTCACTTCCCCTTTAACTCACTTTCTTTCTTTGTATCTTTCTTTCCAAACTTTCTTTCTTCTTTGATAACTTTCTTTCTTTGTTCCTCTTCATACTCTCTACTGCTGTCTCTACATACTACTACTCTCTACTGCTGTCTCTCTACATACTACTCTCTACTGCTGTCTCTCTACGTACTACTCTCTACTGCTGTCTCTCTACATACTACTCTCTACTGTAGTCTCTCTACATACTACTCTCTACTGCTGTCTCTCTACATACTACTCTCTACTGCTGTCTCTCTTCATACTACTACTCTCTACTGCTGTCTCTCTACATACTACTCTCTACTGCTGTCTCTACATACTACTCTCTACTGTAGTCTCTCTACATACTACTCTCTACTACTGTCTCTCTACATACTACTCTCTACTGTAGTCTCTCTACATACTACTCTCTACTGCTGTCTCTACATACTACTCTCTACTGTAGTCTCTCTACATACTACTCTCTACTGCTGTCTCTCTACATACTACTCTCTACTGCTGTCTCTACATACTACTCTCTACTGTAGTCTCTCTACATACTACTCTCTACTGCTGTCTCTACATACTACTCTCTACTGTAGTCTCTCTACATACTACTCTCTACTGCTGTCTCTACATACTACTATCTACTGTTGTCTCTCTACATACTACTCTCTACTGCTGTCTCTCTACATACTACTCTCTACTGTAGTCTCTCTACATACTACTCTCTACTGCTGTCTCTCTACATACTACTCTCTACTGCTGTCTCTCTACATACTACTCTCTACTGTTGTCTCTCTACATACTACTCTCTACTGCTGTCTCTCTACATACTACTCTCTACTGTTGTCTCTCTACATACTACTCTCTACTGCTGTCTCTCTACATACTACTCTCTACTGCTGTCTCTCTACATACTACTCTCTACTGTAGTCTCTCTACATACTACTCTCTACTGCTGTCTCTCTACATACTACTCTCTACTGCTGTCTCTCTACATACTACTCTCTACTGTAGTCTCTCTACATACTACTCTCTACTGCTGTCTCTCTTCATACTACTACTCTCTACTGTTGTCTCTCTACATACTACTCTCTACTGCTGTCTCTCTACATACTACTCTCTACTGCTGTCTCTCTTCATACTACTCTCTACTGCTGTCTCTCTACATACTACTCTCTACTGCTGTCTCTACATACTACTCTCTACTGCTGTCTCTACATACTACTCTCTACTGCTGTCTCTCTACATACTACTCTCTACTGCTGTCTCTCTACATACTACTCTCTACTGTTGTCTCTCTTCATACTACTCTCTACTGCTGTCTCTCTACATACTACTCTCTACTGCTGTCTCTCTACATACTACTCTCTACTGTTGTCTCTCTACATACTACTCTCTACTGCTGTCTCTCTACATACTACTCTCTACTGCTGTCTCTACATACTACTCTCTACTGCTGTCTCTACATACTACTCTCTACTGCTGTCTCTCTACATACTACTCTCTACTGCTGTCTCTCTACATACTACTCTCTACTGCTGTCTCTACATACTACTCTCTACTGCTGTCTCTCTATGTACTACTCTCTACTGTTGTCTCTCTACATACTACTCTCTACTGCTGTCTCTCTATGTACTACTCTCTACTGTTGTCTCTCTACGTACTACTCTCTACTGCTGTCTCTCTACATACTACTCGTCTCTCTACATACTACTCTCTACTGCTGTCTCTCTACATACTACTCTCTACTGATGTCTCTCTACATACTACTCTCTACTGCTGTCTCTCTACATACTACTCTCTACTGATGTCTCTCTACATACTACTCTCTACTGCTGTCTCTCTACATACTACTCTCTACTGCTGTCTCTCTTCATACTACTCTCTACTGCTGTCTCTCTACATACTACTCTCTACTGTTGTCTCTCTACATACTACTCTCTACTGCTGTCTCTACATATTACTCTCTACTGCTGTCTCTCTATATACTACTCTCTACTGCTGTCTCTCTACATACTACTCTCTACTGTTGTCTCTCTACATACTACTCTCTACTGCTGTCTCTCTACATACTACTCTCTACTGTTGTCTCTCTACATACTACTCTCTACTGCTGTCTCTCTACATACTACTCTCTACTGCTGTCTCTCTACATACTACTCTCTACTGCTGTCTCTCTACATACTACTCTCTACTGCTGTCTCTCTACATACTACTCTCTACTGTTGTCTCTCTACATACTACTCTCTACTGCTGTCTCTCTACATACTACTCTCTACTGCTGTCTCTCTACATACTACTCTCTACTGCTGTCTCTCTACATACTACTCTCTACTGCTGTCTCTCTTCATACTACTCTCTACTGCTGTCTCTCTACATACTACTCTCTACTGCTGTCTCTCTACAAACTACTCTCTACTGCTGTCTCTCTACATACTACTCTCTACTGCTGTCTCTCTACATACTACTCTCTACTGCTGTCTCTACATACTACTCTCTACTGTTGTCTCTCTACATACTACTCTCTACTGCTGTCTCTCTACATACTACTCTCTACTGCTGTCTCTCTACATACTACTCTCTACTGCTGTCTCTCTACATACTACTCTCTACTGCTGTCTCTCTACATACTACTCTCTACTGCTGTCTCTCTACATACTACTCTCTACTGCTGTCTCTCTACATACTACTCTCTACTGCTGTCTCTCTACATACTACTCTCTACTGCTGTCTCTCTACATACTACTCTCTACTGCTGTCTCTCTACATACTACTCTCTACTGCTGTCTCTCTACATACTACTCTCTACTGCTGTCTCTACATACTACTCTCTACTGCTGTCTCTCTACATACTACTCTCTACTGTTGTCTCTCTACATACTACTCTCTACTGCTGTCTCTACATACTACTCTCTACTGCTGTCTCTCTACATACTACTCTCTACTGCTGTCTCTCTACATACTACTCTCTACTGCTGTCTCTCTACATACTACTCTCTACTGCTGTCTCTCTACATACTACTCTCTACTGCTGTCTCTCTACATACTACTCTCTACTGCTGTCTCTACATACTACTCTCTACTGTTGTCTCTCTACATACTACTCTCTACTGTTGTCTCTCTACATACTACTCTCTACTGCTGTCTCTCTACATACTACTCTCTACTGTTGTCTCTCTACATACTACTCTCTACTGCTGTCTCTCTACATACTACTCTCTACTGTTGTCTCTCTACATACTACTCTCTACTGCTGTCTCTCTACATACTACTCTCTACTGCTGTCTCTCTACATACTACTCTCTACTGCTGTCTCTCTACATACTACTCTCTACTGTTGTCTCTCTACATACTACTCTCTACTGCTGTCTCTACATACTACTCTCTACTGTTGTCTCTCTACATACTACTCTCTACTGTTGTCTCTCTACATACTACTCTCTACTGCTGTCTCTCTACATACTACTCTCTACTGCTGTCTCTCTACATACTACTCTCTACTGCTGTCTCTACATACTACTCTCTACTGTTGTCTCTCTACATACTACTCTCTACTGCTGTCTCTCTACATACTACTCTCTACTGCTGTCTCTACATACTACTCTCTACTGCTGTCTCTCTACATACTACTCTCTACTGCTGTCTCTCTACATACTACTCTCTACTGCTGTCTCTACATACTACTCTCTACTGCTGTCTCTCTACATACTACTCTCTACTGCTGTCTCTACATACTACTCTCTACTGCTGTCTCTCTACATACTACTCTCTACTGTTGTCTCCATACATACTACTCTCTACTGCTGTCTCTCTACATACTACTCTCTACTGCTGTCTCTACATACTACTCTCTACTGTTGTCTCTCTACATACTACTCTCTACTGCTGTCTCTCTACATACTACTCTCTACTGCTGTCTCTACATACTACTCTCTACTGCTGTCTCTCTACATACTACTCTCTACTGCTGTCTCTCTACATACTACTCTCTACTGCTGTCTCTCTACATACTACTCTCTACTGTTGTCTCTCTACATACTACTCTCTACTGATGTCTCTACATACTACTCTCTACTGCTGTCTCTCTACATACTACTCTCTACTGATGTCTCTACATACTACTCTCTACTGCTGTCTCTCTACATACTACTCTCTACTGCTGTCTCTCTACATACTACTCTCTACTGTTGTCTCTCTACATACTACTCTCTACTGCTGTCTCTCTACATACTACTCTCTACTGCTGTCTCTCTACATACTACTCTCTACTGTTGTCTCTCTACATACTACTCTCTACTGCTGTCTCTCTACATACTACTCTCTACTGCTGTCTCTCTACATACTACTCTCTACTGCTGTCTCTCTACATACTACTCTCTACTGTTGTCTCTCTACATACTACTCTCTACTTCTGTCTCTCTACATACTACTCTCTACTGTTGTCTCTCTACATACTACTCTCTACTGATGTCTCTCTCATACTACTCTCTACTTCTGTCTCTCTACATACTACTCTCTACTGTTGTCTCTCTACATACTACTCTCTACTGCTGTCTCTCTACATACTACTCTCTACTGTTGTCTCGGATGCATGTATTTAACGTTACCGCCCATGACGATTTTGATTGGTATAAAGAAATGCCATTAAACGACCCAGACCGTCCTTCAGCACGCTTTTGGAGGAGAGTCTGGCAAAGCGAGACCATGGCGTAGCCGGCCGAGTGGCTCTATATCCATGGTGGTATTGGAAGAAGGATTTAATTCTTCGTTTTGTTTTGTTGTGCATGCAGTAGGAACAAATCCCTCCACAGTGTGTCTCTCCACCGTGTCATGTTGTAAACTCAGATGGATTCTGATTGGCTGTCAGTGTTTCTGTTGTTCAGCAAATCGCTCTGAAAGTGACCCAATAACGATACGGTTCGCCATTGTCGTTGTCGTTGTGGTGTGGAGTCCGCCATCTACTGGAGTTAGAACGATTTTACGACAGAGTAACTATATGTGTATAGTTCTCGTTGTTGGTGTGGACGGCCCTTTAGTCGAGGACAGCCCTAGATAGGGAACATTATAGTTCACATGTATAACTTACAAATGTAGATGGTCTGGATTCGGCCAGCAGAATCTCTTCCTGTTTTCAGAAATCTCTCCAACTCTAAATCTAACACCTCTTCCCGAGAGTACTAACTCACCCGATACGCTCGTTCTCTATGTCTGTCTCGTAATCCTTCTCGAGCTCTTTCTAAAAACAAATCATCGCTATGTTCCTTCGTGCACCTGCAGCCTCGTGTCTCTCGTGTCAGGTGGAACATGAACTGAGTGCTGAGGCATTTAAATCTGAAAGGCTTCTCGAGCTATTGTAGTTTGGATTAAACTTCGTGTCCGCCGCTTTGGACAGAAAACATCTTCCAAATGTATTAATGTTAGTGTTTTTATTTATTTTTATTTTACCTTTTAGGGAGTCCGGGCCAAGACATACGCATATAAAGCTGTGTGTGTGTGTGTGTGTGTGTGTGTGCGTGTGTGTTTGTGTGCGTGTGTGTTTGTGTGTGTGCGTGTCTGTTTGTGTGTGTGTGTATATCTGTGTGTGTGTGTGTGTGTGTATCTGTGTTTGTGTGTGTGTGTGTGTTTGTGTCTGTTTGTGTGTGTGTGTGTGTGTGTGTGTGCGTTTTACTCTGTGTGTGTGTGTGTGTGTGTGTGTATCTATGTGTGTGCGTGTCTGTTTGTGTCTGTGTGTGTGTGTATATCTGTGTGTGTGTGTGTGTATCTGTGTGTGTGTGTGTGTGTGTTTTACTCTGTGTGTGTGTGTGTGTGTGTGCATGTGTGTGTGTTTGTGTGTGTATGTTTGTTACTATGAGTGTGTGTGTGTGTGTGTGTTTTACTCTGTGTGTGTGTGTGTGTGTGCGTGTGTGTTTGTGTGTGTATGTTTGTTACTATGTGTGTGTGTGTGTGTGTGTGTGTTTTACTCTGTGTGTGTGTGTGTGTGTGTGTGTGCGTGTGTGTTTGTGTGTGTGTGTGCGTGTCTGTGTGTGTGTGTGTGTGTGTGTATGTTTGTTACTATGTGTGTGCGTGTGTGTGTGTGTGTATCTGTGTGTGTGTGTGTGTGTGTGCGCGCGCGTGTGTCTGTTGTCTTTAAAATATTTCCAGAACCAATAAAATGCTCATCACGATGATACGAGTCATTGCACGCTGGTTGAATTAGATAGTGAACGAGTAACTGAGTAACTTAGTAACTGAGTAACTGAGTGCCTGCTGATCACTCATTATTAATTACATGTTGATGTTAAAATGTAACGTAAAACTTACATCTCTCAAACACTCCTCATCCTTTCTGTTTACAAAGTATGTGACAGTTTGTAGAATCCAATTCCTCTCAGTTTGAGCTTTAATCAGATCTTCCACAGAGAAGTGCCAGGATGTGTGTGTGTGTGTGTGTGTGTGTGTGTGTGCGTGCGTGTGTGTTTGTTTCCTCTGCAGCAGATGCTGGGTAACTGTCTATCGGCAGTTAAATAGCTGCAGGTCCATAATATCAGGCCTGTTTACAGTCCGATGTGGTCTCCCAGTCTGGTTCTAATGTACTTTTCAATGCTCAAGTCCTGGATAGGAAGGAGGTGGAATGACGTGAGAAGTGTGTGTGTGTGTGTGTGTGTGTGTGTGTGTGTGTGTGTGTGTGTGTGTGTGTGTGTGTGTGTGTGTGTGTGTGTGTGTGTGTATTTCATTGCTGGATCCCATTTAGATGGAGAAGTTTACCGGTTTCCCTCACTGACAACAAAAGACAACAGTACAGCAGTCAGTTCATTCCTCCTGATGTTTCTGTTTCTGTCAGCATTCAACACTGGTTTTTAAGCAATCGATCTTTTTGTTTTAAGTGATCTGATATCGAGTGATAAAATCTCGAAATCGATCTTTTAATATCTGCCTTTTCTTGGAAACAAAAGGAACAAATCCCGCACTCTGCTCTTGCTTATAGCATCACTGTTTATTTACAACAAAAAAACTAACGGATCTTCATCGAGAGTCTCTCAAACAACAAACACAACCGGGCCAAATACATTTCACCCCTCCCATTCTGCACACACACGTGTCACGTGTGCAGCATTTAGCACTCATACAGGCAATCAGCATCCCAATCTAATCAACCACCACTTACAATACAACACTTCATATCCATATCAGGAATATACTGTGACTCATGAAATGTTTTAACTCGTTGCCACTAATCTAATCTTGCACCCGGCGCAGCGTAAAGCTCGACGCAAGTGTCTCTGCTAGTTTAAGACTGATGCAGTTGTTACAGTTTCCCGTCCGAGGTGTGTTCTGGGCGTGCTGGTCTTACAGGGAGGTGTGTTCAGGTGCATTCTGGGCGTGCTGGTCTTACAGGGAGGTGTGTTCAGGTGCATTCTGGGCGTGCTGGTCTTACGGGGAGGTGCGTTCAGGTGCATTCTGGGCGTGCTGGTCTTACAGGGAGGTGTGTTCAGGTGCATTCTGGGCGTGCTGGTCTTACAGGGAGGTGTGTTCAGGTGCATTCTGGGCGTGCTGGTCTTACAGGGAGGTGTGTTCAGGTGCATTCTGGGCGTGCTGGTCTTACAGGGAGGTGTGTTCAGGTGCATTCTGGGCGTGCTGGTCTTACAGGGAGGTGTGTTCAGGTGCATTCTGGGCGTGCTGGTCTTACAGGGAGGTGTGTTCAGGTGCATTCTGGGTGTATTGCTATCTTGAGGCAGCGGGAAGTGATGGCACCATTGACCAACAAAAACCTGGTCTAAAGTCACTAACGCAGCATTTCATTGTTATTTTAACAGCACATTAGTAAAATGCTCCGAGGCTCGTGCACAGCACGTGCACACTATGCTTGTTACACACACAGGGACGCACAGCAGCACACACACATGCAGAAGATTACTAATAAACATATTAGGGTGTAAATCCTCCATCATAACAGCAATGCTCCAAGGTCCAAACGCGCCTGGCTTTTAAAGGGAATGGGAGATGACTCTCTGATTGGTTGATTGCATGTTACGCCCAAAACACACCTCTGATTAATGAAGACACTAAGAACAACCCTTTAGAACCAGGCGCCCGGCGCTCGGACACTTTTTACCGCCGTCAAACTAGCAAAAGTGGATTTGAACACGCCCTAAACGCACCTGCACCAGGTGCTTCACGGCGTGTGCTTAGATCGTTAAAATAGGGCCCTATAACCAGGGTCCAAAATTTACTTATTTGTCCACCAGCCAAATGACTAGTGAATGTTCAAATTGTACCAGCCACTCAATAGATTAACATTGTTTTTTTGGCTGGTGAGTGAAGAAAATCTACCAGCTACTTGCATATTTTACCAACATTTGGCTGGTAAATGGTGCTAATTTCGGGCCCTGCCTATAACGATTTAACTATATACAGTATACTAATACTATACTAATGTGTGTTTGTGTCTCTGTCATCCCTCACAGATGAGCGTGGGCCCCAGCTGAGACGGCAGAGGTATCACTTCAACGTCAGCTCCCTGGAACGCGACGGGCTCCTGGGGGCCGAGCTACGCATCCTGAGGAAGCGCCCATCTGACCTCCGCAGGATGTCAATGGGATCCACAGCCGCTGACGGAGCGGGTGGAGGAATAATGTCATCCCCGTCCCTGAAGCTGTACACCTGCGCGTCAGGTAAACAACCGGCTGTCCTGCTCCAGACGAAGACCACGGAGGACGTGCTCGGCGGAGGTGGTTTCGGCAACAAATGGGAAGTGTTTGACATCTGGAAAGTCTTCAAGGGCTTTAAAACCCAGCAGAACCAGTACTCCCAGCAGCTGTGCTTTGAGCTGGAGGCCTTGGAGCAGCGGGGCGGTCGCCCCATGGACCTGCGCTCTCTGGGGTTCGCCCGGCCCGGCAGGACCACCAAGGAAAAGGCCTTCTTCCTCGCGTTTGGCAAAAGCAAGAAGCGCGACCTTTTCTACAACGAGATCAAAGCGCGGTCAGGCCATGACAACAAAACCGTCTACGAATACCTGTTCACCCAGCGGCGAATGCGGCGAGCTCCGGCTGCAAGGGGGGCTAAAAAACTGCAGCCGCCACAGCCGCCGGCGCCGCCGCCGCACACCCTGCCCCAACATCAGGTGCTGAAGGCGCAGACGAGGCCGCGGTGCCACCGCAGACGACTCCACGTGAACTTCAAGGAGATGGGCTGGGACGACTGGATCATCGCGCCGCTGGAGTACGAAGCGTTTCACTGCGACGGCGTCTGCGACTTCCCCATCCGTTCGCACCTGGAGCCGACCAACCACGCCATCATACAGACCTTGATGAACTCGATGGACCCGGAGTCGACGCCGCCGACCTGCTGCGTCCCGACGCGACTCAGCCCGATCAGCATCCTCTACATCGACTCGGCCAACAACGTCGTCTACAAGCAGTACGAGGACATGGTGGTGGAGTCGTGCGGTTGCAGGTAGCCATAGATATAAATACGTAGATACCGCCTTCGGCTGCGTGAAGATGCGTCTGCGCCGCCGCCCGCCGCCATTTCGGGACGGATGTCTGACCCGCTTGACCATAAAGACTCATAGAAAATAAAAGACTTTTGTGCTGCTTTTGGATGCTCATGCAAAAGAAATGCCAACCTAAAATAACATGGAAGAATATCTCACAGATTATAAAAAACATGTGTTTTACAATATTTAACAGTTACGAACGTGTGAATTTGGGCAGTAGCCACCATAAACTCAAGTGACCGTCCTTACTATCACGGCTTAAAGCTGCGTACTGTTATTATCTACACAAGATGAGGT
>CM042428.1:42081391-42085533 GCA_023631565.1 Gymnocephalus cernua | reverse complement strand
TATATATATATATATTCTCCTCTACTCACACACAATGAGGCATGTTTTAGATATATTGTATATATTTATATACAACATCTGTATTTTGGGAGGAACTATAGAGCACTTTAACATCTACAACAGCTCACAGGGAAACCACACACACACACACACACACACACACACACACACACACACACACAGAGACACCCACACACACAGAGACACACCCACACACACACACACACACACAGAGACACACCCACACACCCACACCCACACACACAGAGACACACCCACACACACACACACACACACACACACACAGAGACACACCCACACACACACAGACACACCCACACACACACACACACACACACACACACACACACAGAGACACCCACACACACAGAGACACACCCACACACACACACACACACACACACACACACACACAGAGACACACACACACACACACACACACACACAGAGACACACACACACACACACCACGGTGTCTTACACTGAAATAATAACGTGTAAGTTAATTCCGTGATCGGTCTGTAACGTTGATATCGGTCAAGCGGAAGAAGAAGCGAGTCGTGCGTTGGCAGAGCGCCGACTACTGTACCGCTGGTCATCCTCCCCGATCCTCCACGCTCACGCATACGGGAAGAACCGGCAGAACCGGCAGAACCGGCAGCAACCGGGGTAAGACCGAGATACCTCTGGGCAATGTTCCAGACCACGTGTGTCAAACTCGAGGCCCGAGGGCCAAAATCCGGCCCCTCGCAGGTTCTGATCCGGCCCGCGTTTCAATTTAGGTTCACAATAAATTTAGGCCCAGCTAGTTTTTGACGACTTTTTCGGCGGTTAATGAACTTTTTATTCAACGCTTGAGCTGCTTTGTTTTAACGTTTTTGACGCTTTACTCAAAGTTTTGCCACTTTTTCGGGAAGTTTTTGACCCTTTTTACGATGTTTTTGTCACTTTCTGATGTTTTTGTCACTTTTTCAGACAATTTTGGCGCTTTTTTTTTCAGCCTTTTTCCAACTGTTTTTGGTGCTTTTTTTAACGTATTTGTCGTTGACTGAAAATTTTTTTTTTTTTAGCTTTATGAGGCCCAAAATGTAAGTTAGAGGAATACAGCATACGAGACATGCAATAACACAGTCAAAATATTTGACTTTTTCTCTTAAATAAACACGTCAGTAATCTCTTCATGTCTGGCTCTTGATGGGATTCTCATTTTCCAGTGTGGCCTTCTGGGAAACTGAGTTAGACCCCCCTGTTCTGGACTGTCTATTCATGTATATCACGTTATCGCCTTTCCACCTTCGCATTTCCATCGACGTACTTATTTATACCTCACTTTACGCCGCCTTTGTACTGCCTACGTACTCTGTAGCCTATTTGCACTGTGTTTTCTTGTACTACATTGAATGAGAACCTGTTCTCAACCGTACACCTGGTTAAATAAAGGTTAAATTAAAAAATAAAGAATACCCCGGTTACTGAGACACACACACACACACACACACAGACACACACACACACACACTGCTTGGGATTCTGCAAATGTCAGAAGGATAGTGTTCACAAATTCAGCGTGGCGGCGGTGAGATTACATTTTATCATCATACATGAGCGTTCATACGGTGACAGGGCGCGCTGACTGAATACTAACCACGGCTCACGTGATAGGACAACGGCTGTGACTTGGAATTATGTTTTCCCCTGTGTGTGTGTGTGTGTGTGTGTGTGTGTGTGTGTGTGTGTGTGTGTGTGTGTGTGTGTGTGTGTGTGTGTGTGTGTGTGTGTGTGTGTGTGTGTGTGTGTGTGTGTGTGTGTGTGTGTATGTGTATGTGTAAGCGTGCATGCGTACGTATGTGTACACACTGCTACAACACACCATAATAACCATAATCTACAAAATAACTACTTACATGTTCTGCAGGTATTCCACGCTAAGGTGGAGGTGAGATGTCTCAACTCTGTAGCTAAAGCAGAGAGCTCAACACACAGGGTGAAAAGAGGAGCTGCAGCAATGTGCAGTACAAACAAAAATACGGTGTTTTCTGAGAATTAAACCATGTAAACATATTCTGGTACAACCTCAAAATACAATTATGAACCTGAAGATGAGATCTTTAATATTCCCACACACACACACACCACTCACTCACACACACACACAACACAGACACACACACACACACACACACACACAGACACACACTCACTCTCACACACACACACAGACACAGACACACACACACAGACACACACACCCACACACAGACACACACACACACACGCACACACACACAGACACACACACACAGACACACACACACAGACACAGACACAGACACACACACACAGACACACACGCACACACACACAGACACACACACACCAACGAGGAAGGAGGAAGTAATAACACTTATGCATTGATTTGCTGTGAAGGTCAGGTAGTGTGAAAGTTAATCGATTAAAGTTAGTTAGGATGATTGTAGTACGAGCTCGGACAGACAACGGTCCCCAGACGCCGCCGCCGCCACCGCAAGCCGTCACATCTGAATCCCCGAGCAACTCAAGATGAAAGATGAGATATTGATGTTGCAGTATGCTTGAGCTATTACACAGGTATCAATACGTGATTCCAATCTTTTCTATTGCACCCTTCAACTACAGGCCCCGTCCGTCTGTGCGGCTGCGTGTGCGTTTCTACGGGCTATTTATTTTCCCATCAATATGCAAAGCGTTGGAGATCTCATACAACGCCTCTCGAGTCATTGATTGCAAAGAAGTGCAGCTTCTACATATCCAGGACGCAGCGGGAGACGAAGTATTCATACATGAACTGGTGTAGATGCTCCATAATTCATACATGAACTGGTGTAGACGCTCCATATTCATACATGAACTGGTGTAGATGCTCCATATTCATACATGAACTGGTGTAGATGCACCATATTCATACATGAACCTGGTGTAGACGCTCCATATTCATTACATGAACTGGTTGTAGACGCTCCATATTCATACATGAACTGGTGTAGACCGCTCCATATTCATACATGAACTGGTGTAAACGCTCCATATTCATACATGAACTGGTGTAGACGCTCCATATTCATACATGAACTGGTGTAGACGCTCCATATTCATACATGAACTGGTGTAGACGCTCCATATTCATACATGAACTGGTGTAGACGCTCCATATTCATACATGAACTGGTGTAGATGCCTCCATATTCATACATGAACTGGTGTAGACGCTCCATATTCATACATGAACTGGTGTAGACGCTCCATATTCATACATGAACTGGTGTAGACGCTCCATATTCATACATGAACTGGTGTAGACGCTCCATATTCATACATGAACTGGTGTAGACGCTCCATATTCATACATGAACTGGTGTAGACGCTCCATATTCATACATGAACTGGTGTAGACGCTCCATATTCCATACATGAACTGGTGCAGACGCTCCATATTCATACATGAACTGGTGTAGACGGCTCCATATTCATACATGAACTGGTGTAGACGCTCCATATTCATACATGAACTGTGTAGACGCTCCATATTCATACATGAACTGGTGTAGACGCTCCATATTCATACATGAACTGGTGTAGACGCTCCATATTCATACATGAACTGGTGTAGACGCTCCATATTCATACATGAACTGGTGTAGACGCTCCATATTCATACATGAACTGGGGTAGACGCTCCATATTCATACATGAACTGGTGTAGACGCTCCATATTCATACATGAACTGGTGTAGACGCTCCATATTCATACATGAACTGGTGTAGACGCTCCATATTCATACATGAACTGGTGTAGACGCCTCCATATTCATACATGAACTGGTGTAGACGCTCCATATTCACACATGAACTGGGGTAGACGCTCCATATTCATACATGAACTGGTGTAGACGCTCCGTATTCATACATGAACTGGAGTAGAACGCACCATATTCATACATGAACTGGTGTAGACGCTCCATATTCATACATGACCTGGTGTAGACGCTCCATATTCATACATGAACTGGTGTAGACGCTCCATATTCATACATGAACTGGTGTAGACGCTCCATATTCATACATGAACTGGGGTAGACGCTCCA
>CM042428.1:42066391-42076391 GCA_023631565.1 Gymnocephalus cernua | reverse complement strand
AATCAATCAATCAATCAATCAATCAATCAATCAATCATTGATCTATACAAATACATCTATACAAATACATTTTGATTGGTTGTAGGTCTATCAGTCGCTCTGATTGGTTGTAGGTCTATCAGTCGCTCTGATTGGTTGTAGTTCTATCCGTCGCTCTGATTGGTTGTAGGTCTATCAGTCGCTCTGATTGGTTGTAGGTCTATCCGTCGCTCTGATTGGTTGTAGGTCTATCCGTCGCTCTGATTGGTTGTAGGTCTATCTGTTGCTCTGATTGGTTGTAGGTCTATCCGTCGCTCTGATTGGTCGTAGGTCTATCAGTCGCTCTGATTGGTCGTAGGTCTATCAGTCGCTCTGATTGGTCGTAGGTCTATCAGTCGCTCTGATTGGTTGTAGGTCTATCCGTCGCTCTGATTGGTTGTAGGTCTATCCGTCGCTCTGATTGGTTGTAGGTCTATCCGTCGCTCTGATTGGTTGTAGGTCTATCTGTTGCTCTGATTGGTTGTAGGTCTATCCGTCGCTCTGATTGGTCGTAGGTCTATCAGTCGCTCTGATTGGTCGTAGGTCTATCAGTCGCTCTGATTGGTCGTAGGTCTATCAGTCGCTCTGATTGGTTGTAGGTCTATCCGTCGCTCTGATTGGTTGTAGATCTATCAGTCGCTCTGATTGGTTGTAGGTCTATCCTTCGCTCTGATTGGTTGTAGGTCTATCCGTCGCTCTGATTGGTTGTAGATCTATCCTTCGCTCTGATTGGTTGTAGGTCTATCTGTCGCTCTTGTAGATCTATCAGTCGCTCTGATTGGTTGTAGATCTATCAGTCGCTCTGATTGGTTGTAGATCTATCAGTCGCTCTGATTGGTTGTAGATCTATCTGTCGCTCTGATTGGTTGTAGATCTATCAGTCGCTCTGATTGGTTGTAGGTCTATCTGTCGCTCTGATTGGTCGTAGATCTATCAGTCGCTCTGATTGGTTGTAGGTCTATCCGTCGCTCTGATTGGTTGTAGATCTATCCGTCGCTCTGATTGGTTGTAGGTCTATCAGTCGCTCTGATTGGTTGTAGGTCTATCTGTCGCTCTGATTGGTTGTAGATCTATCCGTCGCTCTGATTGGTTGTAGGTCTATCCGTCGCTCTGATTGGTTGTAGGTCTATCCGTCGCTCTGATTGGTTGTAGGTCTATCTGTTGCTCTGATTGGTTGTAGGTCTATCCGTCGCTCTGATTGGTCGTAGGTCTATCAGTCGCTCTGATTGGTCGTAGGTCTATCAGTCGCTCTGATTGGTCGTAGGTCTATCAGTCGCTCTGATTGGTTGTAGGTCTATCCGTCGCTCTGATTGGTTGTAGATCTATCAGTCGCTCTGATTGGTTGTAGGTCTATCCTTCGCTCTGATTGGTTGTAGGTCTATCCGTCGCTCTGATTGGTTGTAGATCTATCCTTCGCTCTGATTGGTTGTAGGTCTATCTGTCGCTCTTGTAGATCTATCAGTCGCTCTGATTGGTTGTAGATCTATCAGTCGCTCTGATTGGTTGTAGATCTATCAGTCGCTCTGATTGGTTGTAGATCTATCTGTCGCTCTGATTGGTTGTAGATCTATCAGTCGCTCTGATTGGTTGTAGGTCTATCTGTCGCTCTGATTGGTCGTAGATCTATCAGTCGCTCTGATTGGTTGTAGGTCTATCCGTCGCTCTGATTGGTTGTAGATCTATCCGTCGCTCTGATTGGTTGTAGGTCTATCCGTCGCTCTGATTGGTTGTAGATCTATCAGTCGCTCTGATTGGTTGTAGATCTATCCGTCGCTCTGATTGGTTGTAGGTCTATCAGTCGCTCTGATTGGTTGTAGATCTATCAGTCGCTCTGATTGGTTGTAGATCTATCAGTCGCTCTGATTGGTTGTAGATCTATCCGTCGCTCTGATTGGTTGTAGATCTATCAGTCGCTCTGATTGGTTGTAGATCTATCAGTCGCTCTGATTGGTTGTAGATCTATCAGTCGCTCTGATTGGTTGTAGGTCTATCTGTCGCTCTGATTGGTTGTAGATCTATCAGTCGCTCTGATTGGTTGTAGGTCTATCAGTCGCTCTGATTGGTTATAGATCTATCAGTCGCTCTGATTGGTTGTAGATCTATCAGTCGCTCTGATTGGTTGTAGATCTATCAGTCGCTCTGATTGGTTGTAGGTCTATCTGTCGCTCTGATTGGTTGTAGATCTATCAGTCGCTCTGATTGGTTGTAGGTCTATCCGTCGCTCTGATTGGTTGTAGATCTATCAGTCGCTCTGATTGGTTGTAGGTCTATCAGTCGCTCTGATTGGTTGTAGATCTATCCGTCGCTCTGATTGGTTGTAGATCTATCAGTCGCTCTGATTGGTTGTAGGTCTATCAGTCGCTCTGATTGGTTGTAGATCTATCAGTCGCTCTGATTGGTTGTAGATCTATCAGTCGCTCTGATTGGTTGTAGATCTATCCGTCGCTCTGATTGGTTGTAGATCTATCAGTCGCTCTGATTGGTTGTAGATCTATCAGTCGCTCTGATTGGTTGTAGATCTATCCGTCGCTCTGATTGGTTGTAGATCTATCAGTCGCTCTGATTGGTTGTAGATCTATCTGTCGCTCTGATTGGTTATAGATCTATCAGTCGCTCTGATTGGTTGTAGATCTATCAGTCGCTCTGATTGGTTGTAGATCTATCAGTCGCTCTGATTGGTTGTAGGTCTATCCGTCGCTCTGATTGGTTGTAGATCTATCAGTCGCTCTGATTGGTTGTAGGTCTATCCGTCGCTCTGATTGGTTGTAGATCTATCAGTCGCTCTGATTGGTTGTAGGTCTATCCGTCGCTCTGATTGGTTGTAGATCTATCAGTTGCTCTGATTGGTTGTAGATCTATCAGTCGCTCTGATTGGTTGTAGATCTATCAGTCGCTCTGATTGGTTGTAGGTCTATCAGTCGCTCTGATTGGTTATAGATCTATCAGTCGCTCTGATTGGTTGTAGATCTATCAGTCGCTCTGATTGGTTGTAGATCTATCAGTCGCTCTGATTGGTTGTAGGTCTATCTGTCGCTCTGATTGGTTGTAGATCTATCTGTCGCTCTGATTGGTTGTAGGTCTATCCGTCGCTCTGATTGGTTGTAGATCTATCAGTCGCTCTGATTGGTTGTAGGTCTATCCGTCGCTCTGATTGGTTGTAGATCTATCAGTCGCTCTGATTGGTTGTAGATCTATCCGTCGCTCTGATTGGTTGTAGGTCTATCAGTCGCTCTGATTGGTTGTAGATCTATCAGTCGCTCTGATTGGTTGTAGATCTATCAGTCGCTCTGATTGGTTGTAGATCTATCCGTCGCTCTGATTGGTTGTAGATCTATCAGTCGCTCTGATTGGTTGTAGATCTATCAGTCGCTCTGATTGGTTGTAGGTCTATCTGTCGCTCTGATTGGTTGTAGATCTATCAGTCGCTCTGATTGGTTGTAGGTCTATCAGTCGCTCTGATTGGTTATAGATCTATCAGTCGCTCTGATTGGTTGTAGATCTATCAGTCGCTCTGATTGGTTGTAGATCTATCAGTCGCTCTGATTGGTTGTAGGTCTATCTGTCGCTCTGATTGGTTGTAGATCTATCAGTCGCTCTGATTGGTTGTAGGTCTATCCGTCGCTCTGATTGGTTGTAGATCTATCAGTCGCTCTGATTGGTTGTAGGTCTATCCGTCGCTCTGATTGGTTGTTGGTCTATCAGTCGCTCTGATTGGTCGTAGGTCTATCCAATGAGTTTAGAGGAATTTTACTTACATTTTATAAATACTATTTAAAGCTTTAGTGCGTAACGTTTTTGATATTAACTCTCCTGTTGTCCTCGGGTCAAATTTGACCCGTTTACAAAAACGTTTTATATCAGAACTCTGACAAAAACGCAGGAAAAAAAGTGACCCAAAAAATTTGAATAAAATCCAATTGGGTAGAAGAGTAGAAAAAAACGACAAAATGTTGAAATTTCGACCCCAAAAAAAATAAAAAAAATAAATAAATTGCAGGTCGACGGGAAGACAACTTTTCTCAGTAAAATTAAAAAAAAAATTGTTTTTTGTTTCAACATTTCGGTCGTCTTTTTCGACACTTTGGTCACTTTTATCCAGAGCCAGTTAATAAAGCCGCTCTTCAGACACAAATGTGTGAATAGCTGCAGCGTTTTAGACCGAATAAGAGGAGAGAAAAAGAAGCATTTTTAGTAAAAAAAAAACCCCAAAAACAGACAAGAAGTGATTGTGTGGTTTACAAAAGGGATAGAGGGAAGGGAAGGGGGGAAGGGGGGTGGGGGGGGGGGTGGTTGGGGACGTGAGCGGCAAAACAAAAGTACGAGACGGGGAAAGAGAGGTGGGAAAGAGAATCTATTCACACGTCTGCTGGAGGACACGAGGTCGAGGACACTCATCGTGACGAGGCGAGTGATTGGAGAGGAGTTTCAAGCACAATCTGTTCCAGTAAAATTGCTGAGAATCAGACAAGAGTGGCGCCTTCAAGTGTGTCTTTCCCGCACATCGCAGGAAGGTAGACAGATCTGGATCAGTAGACAGACAGCCAGGGAGGTTTGGGGAGAGGGGAGAGGGGGGGTAGGTTTATCCTAAGGGGTCGTCCCCAAGGGGGTAAGCTTCTCCCCACGACGTGTAGCTCCCAAAGACAGTATATAAACTGGACCAGCAGGTCCCGTTGCTCTCGACCAGGGCTGTCAAACTCAACTTCTCAGAGGGCCACACTAGAAAATAAGCTCACATCAAGGGCCAGACATGTTTAGTTTACTGATATAATATGCTTTTATTTAATTGAAAAAGTCAAATATCTTCATTGCATGTGTCATATAGTCTTCTCAATTACAGTTTGGTCGATCAAGTCCCAAAGAAGTCTTGAAAATGTGGCAAAAACGTCGGAAAAAGTGACAAAAACGACGGTAAATGTGGCAAAAACATCAGAAAAAGAGGCGAAAGTGTCAGAAAATGAGGCAAAAATGTCAGAAAAAGTGGCAAAAACATCAGAAAAAGTGGCAAAAACATCAGAAAAAGTGGCAAAAACATCGAAAAAATGGCAAAAACATCAGAAAAAGTGAAAAAAATTTTAGATAATGAGACAAAAATATCAGAAAATGTGGCAAAAATGTCTGAAAAAGCAGCAAAAACGTCAGAAAAAGTGACAAAAACTAGGTGGGCCAAAATGTATTGTGAACGTAATTTGATATGCGGGCCGGATCATAATCTGCGAGGGGCCGGATTTGGCCCGCGGGCCTCGAGTTTGACACACGTGCTCTAGACCACACGTGTCAAACTCGAGGCCCGCGGGCCAAATCCGGCTCCTCGCAGATTTTGATCCGTTCCGCAAATCAATTTAGGTTCACGATACAATTTAGGCCCACCTAGTTTTTTGAAACTTTTTCAACGTTTTGTCACTTTTTCTGAAGTTTTTGTCACTTTGCAGACGCTTTTGGCCCGTTTTCAACCGTTTGATCTGATGTTTTTGTCGCTTTTTTCTTTGATGGCTAAGTTACTTTGTTGCTGACTTTTTGGGTCTTTATGTCGACCAAACTGTGAGTGAGAAGGCTAATATGAGACATGCAATAATACAGTCAGAGATCCTTGACTTTTTTTGATATAAATAAACAAATAAAAGCATGTGAATAAACTACATGTCTGGCCCTTGATGGGATTCTTATTTTCCAGTGTGGCCCTCTGGGAAACTGAGTTTGATACCCGATATGCGACTCCGTTGCTCTGGACGGAGACCAGTGAAGTCTCTTTCCCGGTGATGGCGAGCGTTACTGCGCAGCCTCAAACTGAGCTTGATGACGTAGATGTGACGTGAGCAACGTGTCTGAACGTTGTAAGTCTTCTGGTAGCTGTGCCAAGAGAAATCTCAATCATTCCCAATCTATCAGAGACGGAGAGCGTAGGTATATGTAAGGAGATAACATAGGCACAGGCTAATTATTGATCACTAAAATGCTAGTTAACATTAGTAATTAAACTAAACAGCTGATGTAAGTCCAAACTGCCTGCGAGCTTCTCCTGTACTGTACGGTAATTCCTCTACTATGAGACAGGAAGTCTCGTGGTTATGACCCAACCGTTAGCCTATTTTTATAAAAACGTCTGCTACGGAGCCATAACGTGAGATACAAGGTAACGGAGCCTTTTATACATCGTCGTGTTTCTTTAGAAATAAACGACGGACAAATCAAGTCTTTAAACGCTTCAGATGTAAAGTTATTGGCTGTCAAAGAGACGCCAAAATGAATGGAAGTCAATGGAATGCTAACAGCGGGTGATGGTTTGTTAGCGTCCCATTGACTCCCATTCATTTTGGCGTCACTTTGACAGCCAATAACTTTACATCTGAAGCGTTTAAAGACTTCATTTGTCCGTGAAGAATATATATATATATATATATATATATATATATATATATATATATATATATATATATATATATATATATATATTCTTCAGTTGCAGGAAGACCGCCCTTGCTTTTCCTATTTTGTCTTTGACGTCTGTATCTGTCCCTCTCTGTTTTTTTGATGATGCTGCCCAAGTAGGTAAAGGACTCCACTTCTTCCAGTTGTGTATCTTCCAGTCCCTCCAGAAAAACGCAGAGTTTTTTTGTGATTGTTGTGGGCAAAAAGCCTTGATTATGCGGCACGTTTTATTAAAAAATGCAATGGAATATGCGGGATATTTATGCCATTTTATGCGATGAAATTGCGGAACTTGCAAAAATTGCAGGAACTTGCAAAAATTGCGGTTTGATGAAAAAGAGAAAAAAAGTGATTCCCCCCCAACACCGTGTTCTCACTAGGAGAAATTACATCACTTCATAACGTTCCCATGGCAACAGGGGAAAATGGCTGCTCTCGTGTGAAGTAAACGCAACATTTTTCAACTTCCTGCTGAGATATATGTGACTTTTTTGCAACGAAAATGCGGGGATTATGAAATCATGCGAGCCCCGCATATTTTGCGCGGAAATCTGCAATTTATGCCACATAAATATGCAGAGTTTGGCTGATTATGCATTGAATTGTGCGATCGCATAATCACGTTTTTCTGGAGGGAACTAGTCTTTGAGTGTTATCGGCTCCCCACTATCTGTGTTCATGTTCATGATTTTGGTCTCTGCCTTGTGTTTGATACCTGGTCTGATGTTTCTGCGAGTAGAGTCGTCTTCTCTTGTATCTGGAGGTGATTGTGTGAAAGTAGTTGGTGGCTGAGCGATTAAGGTGACTGACAGCTGATCCCATCCTCATCAATGCAGGTATTCGTGGTGGCTTGTGACCAGGAGGTAAAATAATAATAATAATAATAATAATAATAATAATAATAATAATAATAATAATAATAATAATAATAATAATAATAATAATAATAATAATAATAATAATAATATGGTACATTTTATTTGTAAAGCACTTTTCATAAGAAAATCTCAAAGTGCTACAGAAACCACATCAAAACACATTAATAATAGAAAACAACAGAAGACATATACAATCAATAAAAAAATTGCCCTGCAACCACGAGGTTGGCGGTTCAATCCCAGGTCGTCCGGCCGCGTGTCGAAGTGTCCCTGAGCGAGACCCTGAACCACGAGTTGCTCCCCGGACGCTGTCTGTATGTGTAGCTGTCCACTGCTCCTGATGCTCAGGATGGGTTAAATGCAGTAACTACACTTCATTGTCTTTGTACTTGTACTCTGCCCAATGACAATAAAGTCGAATATTATATTATATAAAGGAAATACTTATTCTCCTGTATTGTTTACATGCACATGTACTTTCTGCATGTTCAAAACATCACACATTTGGGATTGTTTTTTTACAAATGATGTACAGTACATCTCAACAACAAATCTGTTTGCTCCCGTCGTAACTACTACGACCACTATAAATGTAAATATCGGTCGAAATTGCTGCATGAACAACCGACCTACGGGAGCGTTTTTGTTTTTTTCTGGAGGACAGTCTCGGTAGACGTCACTGCACATGAGTAGAATAAACGGCTGTAATGACGGAGTTCATCGGCGTGGACAGTGTTGAAAGTCCTCATGATTGGATGGATAATAGCCCGGCTGCAGGGGACGGGCTGAATTGTTTTCTGAACGACTTTTCCACGGGATGGATAGTTGATTTATTTTCAATTTACAGCTGTTCCTCGACCGCACGGCTCCGCGGGGGTCGTCTGCGGTCCGTGCGGACACCCGAGGGTTTTCATCAAGCTTCCCCCCCCCGCAGAAAGAACCGGAGCAGGGAAGCGTTTGTGACAGCACAGCTCAAACAATGAACACACCGCGCAGGAACAATCTCGTACCTCGCACAAGATTGTTCAATTACTGGGGGAAAAAAGAGAGACTCAGTCAGCTGAAATTACCTCTCATAAAGTCTGTCACAACTCTGGAGAGAAAGTAATCATCTATCACAGGGGCTGACTCAAGGAACATTTCCTTTCTTTCATTTTCTAAAATACTTACTACCTGGTTCTCACTGTGGGAAATCTGCTCTGTGTTATTTAAATGGGTGACAGAATGCAAAACCAATGTTACTGGTAAACTGGTCTCCTTTGTTCCTTCAACCCGAAATGGTTTTATTATTGTCACTAACCTCCTCCTCCTCCCCTGGACTTTCCATTGGAGGTTCGTAACACCTTGTTATAGTTGAATTACGAAAGTTTTGGTGGGTAAATAGGACGTACACAGGACCTCAAAGTCCCATTGACGACTCTTAGTATAATAAGTATAACGGCGTTACTAACGGCGTTATTTTTGCAGTAACAAAGGTAATTCAATCAATAGTCCCAATAAGTCGCCGTGTTCCTTTAATGTGAGTAGTAATTGCTTATAAAACGACCTACGGGAGCGTTTTTCAGGCAGGACAGACGCAAAATTTGCACTCCAGCATAATAATCTGAGTCCAAAGTGGAGTACTGTGCATGCCAACTCATAGACCATCTCTAATTTACACTCCTTCCCCGACAGATTTCAGGCCAATATTCATGTTGCGTCCCGGAGAAGGAACACAGAGAACTGGGTATCCAGGGAACACAGAGTCCATGTTAAGTGTGCAGCCATGCAGTCTAGTAACTGATGTATTCTGAGAAGTACTCTTGGATTTATAAAGTAGTACAGTTCTGCTATAATGAGAAGCTTTACAAAGTACTGACCCTGGACTCTTGTTCACAAGTGCTTTACATAAACGCTGCAATTGTAATCATGACATTGTGAACTGTAAGACAGCTGGCATCATTATTTGTGTGCAAAGAACTTAACAGGACTCGCGAGAGCTTGACTATTAGTACTCTCCGCTCCAAAAAAAGGAAATTTGACTATTTGTTATTCGACTCTCCTGCAGGATGCAGACAAAGCGGCGCTACAAATCATTTCAGGAACTTCTCTGTGATAGATGGAGCGTGTGTGGTGCTTTGAAGGAGACTGATTATGCCGTGTAAAACGCAACCTCAGCACATCTGCAATCTCCCAGAATCCTCAATCAGATTTTCAGCACGTTTGAGGTAGGTTTGCAATCCGAAAGTTACTGTATATGCATGTCATTTAAATAGTAAATGCACCTGCGCCCATCTGTGGCCCATGGGCGTGCTGGTCTTACAGGGAGGTGTGTTCAGGTGCATTCTGGGCGTGCTGGTCTTACAGGGAGGTGTGTTCAGGTGCATTCTGGGCGTGCTGGTCTTACGGGGAGGTGTGTTCAGGTGCATTCTGGGCGTGCTGGTCTTACGGGGAGGTGTGTTCAGGTGCATTCTGGGTGTGCTGGTCTCACAGGGAGGTGTGTTCAGGTGCATTCTGGGCCTGCTGGTCTTACAGGGAGGTGTGTTCAGGTGCATTCTGGGCGTGCTGGTCTTACAGGGAGGTGTGTTCAGGTGCATTCTGGGCGTGCTGGTCTCACAGGGAGGTGTGTTCAGGTGCATTCTGGGCGTGCTGGTGTTACAGGGAGGTGTGTTCAGGTGCATTCTGGGCGTGCTGGTCTC
>CM042428.1:42053891-42061391 GCA_023631565.1 Gymnocephalus cernua | reverse complement strand
ATGCTAATTTCAAAACATGTCATGCATAATTCCTCAAATAATTATACTATAATAATGAATGAATTAAGTGATGGATTCTAAACATTTGAAATTAAGCATTTAAACGTTTTTGCTAAAAAAAGGTTGTTGTTTAGTGAATCAGCCGGTGCTGTATCGATGAAAAAAGTTTGAGAAACACTGATATAGGCAACACACGGTGAGCGTTGTGCACCTAAAACCGGGTTGGCCCTTTGGCACGTGACATCTGAGAAGTTTGACTTTTGTTTCATAAAAAATGACTCAAACTGATTCATTGGTTAGTAACATAGTTGGCAATTTAATTATTAATTTAACTAATTAATAAATCTTTGCAGCTCTAGACATGGCGTTTCACTTTTACTGGCGTTTTGTTAACCTCGGGTAACACTGGCGCCAAACTGACGTCAAATTACATGGACTGAAATCTGCATAAAAGTATACATTTTGCATCCAAATCCACATCAAAACTCTGCATTTACAATCTCTTTCGTGACAAAAACAGTAGCTCATGTTTTCTCACATTAAGCTCATCCCACCCAGCTTTCTTACAGTGGAAGTTAGATCTGCCGAGGGGACGAGGGAAACCAAGGTGACATTTTCATCTACGTAATGGACTGTAATCGTTCTACCAAAAACAGGAATTAAAGAACTCTGCAGGTTATTTTAGCGACGCAGTCCCTTTCTCCCACCACCAAGAAAATATAACACAATCTATCAGATATACAGTGAATTTTAAAACCAATAAAACAAACAAATTACTTATTATTATTCATCTCTAAATCTTTTTTTTTAGGCTACCTTGTTATTCATTCATCTTTAATAGACATTGTGAATAAGGATAGAAACAGACAACTAGTGTTAAAAGGCAAACCGTATTGAATCTGAATAAACACACACACACACACACTCATTCACACGCACACACCTCGGCCTCCCATTCTCTCGTGTTGTCTGCAGGGCTGATCTGAGATCCTTGTGAGAGCTTTTTTCATATTCAGAGAATCCCCCTCTCTCGTTATTTAAAAAAAAACAACGAAAGTTGTCGCCTGCAGTGCTCTGATGGCAGTTCACCGTCCTTCTTGTTTTATTTAAAATGCAAGACAAAAAGACGAGTTGTTAGGCAAACGATTCAGTCCAGAAAAGAAAGAATTATAATGGGATAATGATGAAAAACAAACAAAAGAAAAACTCTATTTTAAATGAACAGAGAAACAAATGAAAGGCTGGGATAGGAGAGCACGTCTCCTAATCTCCATCGTCGCTTCTCGACCAACTGGTCGATCCAAAAAGCCAATGTGACGACAATTTGTTTGTCTTAGGCCACTGTAGTAGCTGGGCTACCACTAAAACAGTAGTTCCTCCCAGCTGTTTCAACCAATCATCCCATCCGTTTACTGTAAAAAAAACTCGACTCATTACAACCTCCCCCCTCCCCCTCCCCAAAACCAAAGACCCCTGTAGCTGTTTTGTACTTTAGCACCTCTTGTCATCTCTCCCTGTAAATGTCCAGACAGACAAACACCAGAATGGAAACCGTCACTGTTCCTCAGGCATCCGTTCCCTCCACCCAATCAGAGGAGGGTTAAACAAGTCTTAAGGTGGCACGTAGGGGGGTGGCGATCTGTAGGGGGTCATGTTCTTGGGACGGGAACCCTTGCCCTCCATGGGAGTGGTGAAGGGAGGCGGTGGCTGGTAGGGAGGCGCGTTGGGGTCATCGTCCCGCAGGGCTGTGTACTCCCCGAGTAGCTCCTGGTTCAGGGGCGTGGTCTCTGGCGTGGCCATGTTGGGGTACTCCGGCGGCGGAAGTGGGGGCTTCTCTTCCTGCAGAATCAAGGGCATACTGGAAGATGGAGGCGGCTTAGAGTCATCGAGCTCATCGGCAAAGATGATCGGCACACCTTTTTTGATGAAGGTGGCCTGGTCCTCGATGGTCAGCTTGCCCTTTCGTTTCTTCCTGTAGCAGATCATCGCAATGATGCCCGCTATCAACAAGATCGCAGCCACTACCACGGCAGGAATGACCGTGTGGAGATAGACGTCATCTGTGCTCTGCCGGCCGGTTCCTAGAGCTGGAGTGACTGCTGGAGGTTCTGGTATTTCAATCTCTCCGGGCGGGATGAAGGAATACGTTCTGCAGCTGGCCTTTCCCTTGATCTTGACATCCAGTGGTCTGAATTCAGGCTCCATGGAGTGCCTGAAGGTCTGCGAGGGTTTTCCGTCAGCACTGGCGAGCGTCCTGCTCATCACTGTGAGCTGTTCCTTTGGACAAGGGTGATGCGGGAGGCTAGTGTTAGTCCACTCCACCACAATTGACCCTTTGGTGATGTTTCGTAGACTGACTGTACTGCTGTTGCGGTCCCCAAGTGCGTACGCCAGCTTCTTCACCAAAAGGATCTTCTTGTGGATGTCGTTTGTAATCGAACGCGGCTCCCCATCAAATCGGGCCGTAAAAATCACAGGGGTCTTGTCATTGGCGGGCCAGCGGTTCACGCGTACCTCAAAAGCATCAATCGCATTCAGGCCACCTTTGTCGGTTGCCTGCATGAAGTATTCGTGTTTTCCCACATGCTGGGCATCTGGCAGGCCATACAGAAGTTGGCTGGTGGTGTTGAACTGGATCCACGAGCCCTCTCCAACCACTTCATTGTGGTTCTGTCTCAAAGTTAGTCGCAGTTTGTCAGTTGTCCCGTCCTCTTTATCAAAGAATGTATCCGATGGGATCTTTACTTCGAAATAGGTGCCCACCAGTGCATTGACCTGGTCGACTGGGTTACGCAGGACAGGTTTCTCGTTGTACGGGTCCGGGACAACGGCCGGGGATGGTGTTGTGCGCCTGGGCGGCTTGGCTGTGGAGGTCTTTGTCTCTCTTGGCACTGGTGTGGTTTTGGGTCTCTTGGGTTTCTTGGTAGGTCTTCTCGTAGGTGCAGGTGGTGTAGCAGTGGCCTCCACAAAAGTCGGCCTAGTCATGGTTGGCTGGATTAGAACGGTGCTGGTGGTTTCCAATACCCTTGTTGGTTGAGGGGGTCCCAGGGTTGGGGTATGGGCAATGGGGTCACGAACTCTAATTGTAGGCTTGCCTGGGAGGGGAACGGGGCCTCTTACAGGGGGAGCAGAGCTTTCAGTTGGTGCAGCAATCGAGGGAGAGGAGAGGGTTGGAATAATCCTCACCGGAGGCTCCACTACGGTTGTTGGAGGAAGCACTGTCAGAGCAGGTGTTGGGGTGTTGTTTAATTGGCGCCTCACCCGCTTTGGGACGTGGGGTTTCTTGTTGGCGATGTGCCATCCCACCACAGGGTAGCCCAGCTTGGCTGACATTGTGCCTTCTTTTGCAGGACCCTGGACACTGTTGATATTTGGGACTGTGCTCTGGTCCAGCGAGCAGCCGAGCTTCCAAGACAACAGAGCGCCATTCTCCACCACCTGGGGAGACATTGAGGAATTGTTAATTGAATTATCCATCTACTTATATATGTTAAATTATTCATGGCTGAGCAAATATTTCTTTAAAGGTCCACTGTGTAGGAATTTCTCCCATCTAGCGGTGAAATTGTATTTTGCATTCAAACGAATAGCGCTCTCTAGCGCTTCGCTTTTTCAAATGCGTGTTGCAGCTACGGTAGCCGTTATGTACCAAGAAGCTACGACAACATGTCTTCCAATTTTTGCTTTTTTGGCGATGAGGATTCCTTCTCCTGTGTCTCGGCATAAGGACGATCCTCCATTATCAACTAAAGTGCAGTGCAGGCTTTCAAATTTGCTGGGGCAGTGACAAGCTCGTCTCACTGGTTTCAGCTGGTTTCAGTCACGTGACGCCGGCTCTGAACGAAAACGCGTCATAGATTATCTAGACAGGTAGGCTAGTGCTTTATGTCCCTCTCAGCCATTATAGACAGGTAGACTAGTGCTGTATGTCTCTCAGTCATTATAGACAGGTAGACTAGTGCTGTATGTCTCTCAGTCATTATAGACAGGTAGACTAGTGCTGTATGTCTCTCAGTCATTATAGACAGGTAGACTAGTGCTGTATGTCTCTCAGTCATTATAGACAGGTAGACTAGTGCTTTATGTCCCTCTCAGTCATTATAGACAGGTAGACTAGTGCTGTATGTCTCTCAGTCATTATAGACAGGTAGACTAGTGCTGTATGTCTCTCAGTCATTATAGACAGGTAGACTAGTGCTGTATGTCTCTCTCAGTCATTATAGACAGGTAGACTAGTGCTGTATGTCTCTCAGTCATTATAGACAGGTAGACTAGTGCTGTATGTCTCTCTCAGTCATTATAGACAGGTAGACTAGTGCTGTATGTCTCTCTCAGTCATTATAGACAGGTAGACTAGTGCTGTATGTCTCTCAGTCATTATAGACAGGTAGACTAGTGCTGTATGTCTCTCAGTCATTATAGACAGGTAGACTAGTGCTGTATGTCTCTCAGTCATTATAGACAGGTAGACTAGTGCTGTATGTCTCTCAGTCATTATAGACAGGTAGACTAGTGCTGTATGTCTCTCAGCCATTATAGACAGGTAGACTAGTGCTGTATGTCTCTCAGCCATTATAGACAGGTAGACTAGTGCTGTATGTCTCTCAGTCATTATAGACAGGTAGACTAGTGCTGTATGTCTCTCAGTCATTATAGACAGGTAGACTAGTGCTGTATGTCTCTCAGCCATTATAGACAGGTAGACTAGTGCTGTATGTCTCTCAGTCATTATAGACAGGTAGACTAGTGCTGTATGTCTCTCAGTCATTATAGACAGGTAGACTAGTGCTGTATGTCTCTCTCAGCCATTATAGACAGGTAGACTAGTGCTGTATGTCTCTCTCAGTCATTATAGACAGGTAGACTAGTGCTGTATGTCTCTCTCAGCCATTATAGACAGGTAGACTAGTGCTGTATGTCTCTCAGCCATTATAGACAGGTAGACTAGTGCTGTATGTCTCTCAGTCATTATAGACAGGTAGACTAGTGCTGTATGTCTCTCAGTCATTATAGACAGGTAGACTAGTGCTGTATGTCTCTCTCAGTCATTATAGACAGGCAGACTAGTGCTGTATGTCTCTCTCAGTCATTATAGACAGGTAGACTAGTGCTGTATGTCTCTCTCAGTCATTATAGACAGGTAGACTAGTGCTGTATGTCCCTCTCAGCCATTATAGACAGGTAGACTAGTGCTGTATGTCTCTCTCAGTCATTATAGACAGGTAGACTAGTGCTGTATGTCTCTCTCAGTCATTATAGACAGGTAGACTAGTGCTGTATGTCTCTCAGTCATTATAGACAGGTAGACTAGTGCTGTATGTCTCTCTCAGTCATTATAGACAGGTAGACTAGTGCTGTATGTCTCTCTCAGTCATTATAGACAGGTAGACTAGTGCTGTATGTCTCTCAGTCATTATAGACAGGTAGACTAGTGCTGTATGTCTCTCTCAGTCATTATAGACAGGTAGACTAGTGCTGTATGTCCTGTTGGACTTGCCCGTCCAATGTAAATACAGATAAGAAATTCTTCGCTTATGAGGGTAAGTCAGATCATTGGCAGAGGTCATTTTACACCAATGAAGACATATTTATGAATGAAGACATTGATTTTAGCTAATCATATACACTACACAATGTACCTTTGGGCTCCGTAGCTTTCATTCTCATTAACTCACGCCAGTGTTTCCCCTATAATTGTACACCGCCAAATATCATATATATGTTGTGTTTTCCTACATTCATTCTTTCTAAAAGGTGACTTTAACTTCTACAAAACGTACTTATACTTTTACTCAAGTAACGCGTTCATGTACTTTATACAGGACTGATTCTAATTCATCATTTACACACAATCTTTACCTTTTTGGCGTTCCCCGGCCCGGCCATGAACGCAGACATGTCGAACAGCCGGTTGTTGACCACCGGGAGGATCTTCATGTGCTGGAGCCCGACCCTGGAGTAGCTCTGCATGTCTCCCAGGAGCTCCACTCTCTGTTCTGAACTCATCTTGGTCAAATCGGCGTCCAGGATCACCGTCAGCACCGTGACGGGTTCCTCGTTGCTGCAGGCGAACGGCTGGGCGTCGTCTTCCGCCGAGGCTTGGCTGGACGCCACCTGGGCCGAGTCTGCGTCCAGATGATCTTCAGGGTGAACCTCGATGGAAAATACCTCCGAGGAAGACGAGGACTTTGTGTGGTTGGAGATGGACGCCGAGATGTAATGGACACCTTTGTCCTCCTCCAGAGGTAGACCCTGCAGGACTCGGCTGCTGGCGTCCCAGTGCAGCCAGGCGGGGAGCGAGTCCTTACCCATCTCTGTGATCTGAAGGACAAACAAAACACACGTTTCAATTAAAATTGTTCCGATACCAGTATCGGAAATGCCTCCGATACTGCCTAGAACGCAGGTATCGGCGACCACGTAATTTAGCCCTGAAAAGCAATCTACCTTAAAGGAGTTTATTAATGTTCTTTATCTGTTAAGACTGAGGGCCCCATCTTGTTATCTTGAGGCAGCGGGAAGTGATGGCACCGTTGACCAACAAAAACCTGGTCTAAAGTCAATAATGCAGCATTTCATTGTTATTTTAACAGAACATTAGTAAAATGCTCCGAGGCTTGAAAATAGCTTAAAATGCACACTATGCGTGCTAGTTTTGCAGGGAGGTGTGTTCAGGTGCATTCTGGTCTTAAGGGGAGGTGTGTTCAGGTGCATTCTGGGCGTGCTGGTCTTACAGGGAGGGGTGTTCAGGTGCATTCTGGGCGTGCTGGTCTTACAGGGAGGTGTGTTCAGGTGCATTCTGGGCGTGCTGGTCTTACAGGGAGGTGTGTTCAGGTGCATTCTGGGCGTGCTGGTCTTACAGGGAGGTGTGTTCAGGTGCATTCTGGGCGTGCTGGTCTTACGGGGAGGTGTGTTCAGGTGCATGCTGGTCTTAAGGGGAGGTGTGTTCAGGTGCATTCTGAGCGTGCTGGTCTTACAGGGAGGGGTGTTCAGGTGCATTCTGGGCGTGCTGGTCTTACAGGGAGGTGTGTTCAGGTGCATTCTGGGCGTGCTGGTCTTACAGGGAGGTGTGTTCAGGTGCATTCTGGGCGTGCTGGTCTAACAGGGAGGTGTGTTCAGGTGCATTCTGGGCGTGCTGGTCTAACAGGGAGGTGTGTTCAGGTGCATTCTGGGCGTGCTGGTCTTACAGGGAGGTGTGTTCAGGTGCATTCTGGGCGTGCTGGTCTTACAGGGAGGTGCGTTCAGGTGCATTTTGGGCGTGCTGGTCTTACAGGGAGGTGTGTTCAGGTGCATTCTGGGTGTATTGCTATCTTGAGGCAGCGGGAAGTGATGGCACCATTGACCAACAAAAACCTGGTCTAAAGTCAATAACGCAGCATTTCATTGTTAGTTTAACAGCACATTAGTAAAATGCTCCGAGGCTCGTGCACAGCACGTGCACACTATGCTTGTTACACACACAGGGACGCACAGCAGCACACACACATGCAGAATATTACT
>CM042428.1:42038873-42041373 GCA_023631565.1 Gymnocephalus cernua | reverse complement strand
GGGTCCAACAAGTGTGAACACGCAGCGTCTGCTGCTGTGTGTGTGTGTGTGTGTGTGTGTGTGTGTGTGTGTGTGTGTGTGTGTGTGTGTGTGTGTGTGTGTGTTACCTATTGACAAACACAAGTAACACGTCTGATTTTAACCCAAAACACCACCTTTTCTAGACTGTGTGTGTGTGTTTGACTCCAAGCGGGAACAATGTCACCTATTGACACATATACAAACACACACACACACACACACACACACACACACAGACACACACACACACACGTGTGTGTGTGAAGTGGACCTGGTGGTGTTTGACAGTGAGATTTTACATGTCAGGTCCTCAAGTCATTTCCTCGGCCGGCTGTATTTGTCTCCCACTGACTGTTTAAATAAGCTACCGGCCAGGTGGAAGGTCACACACACACACACACACACACACACACACACACACACACACACACACACACACACACACACACAGCTGACTAATGCATGCTCTGCTTCGAGTTGGCCTCTGAAGTGTCCTTCATTCGCCACTCGAGTCTCTTCCAGTCACTCTGCAGTTATCAATCTGTAACCCTAACCCGTGCAGATCGCCTCGAACATCTCAGAGAAGATTTGTCACGCCCTCCGCGTTAACGCCGCACGCCAGATAAGCCCCAAAAACAAGCGCTCAGCATTTTATTCCAGAACATCTGCAATCCACACGCCAGGAAAGCAAAAAACCAAAAAAGTGAGTCACGTGTTTGTGAACGCCTGCCCTGTTGTCTTGACCTGAAAGAACTACTTTATAAATATACTGTGTTAAAAAAGACCGCAGGCAGTGACTCAGCTCAGCAGACCGGGCACGTCTCCCCTGGTTACGGCGGCGGTAGGTATGGCTGTTCCTTGGCTGCTGTTGTGAGGCAGAAATTCCTTCATGAATGGCCGAGCAACGCGCCTCGACATGTGGCTCCGCTGCTGTTTCCAGGGATTTCTAAGAACTCAGGCTGCGTCTCAAACCGCCTACTTTGCCCACTTCAAACACTATAGTTTTAGTATATAGTGGAGATAACGCACTGAAAGTACCAGGATGATCCCCTGAAAACGCTACTCAAGTCCCTCCAGAAAAACGCAGAGTTTTTTTGTGATCGTTAAGGGGAAAAAATCCTTGATTATGCGCCACGTTTTCTTAAAAAAATGCGATGGAATATGCAGAATATTTATGCAAATTTTATGCGATGAAATTGCGGGAACTTGCAAAAACTGCAGTTTGATTAAATTGAGAAAAAAAACAAAGTGATTCCCCCCCAACACCGTGTTCTCACTAGGAGAAATGACATCACTTCATAACGTTCCCATGGCAACAGGGGAAAATGGCTGCTCTCGTGTGAAGTAAACAACATTTTTCATCTTCCTGCTGAGATATATGTGACTTTTTTGCAACGACAATGCGGGGATTATGAATTCATGCAAGCCCCGCGTATTTCGCGCGGAAATCGGCAATTTATGCGGCGAAAGTGCGGCGTATTTGAAAAAACTGCGCCCCCCCCACATAAATATGCGGACTTTGGCTGATTACGCGTTGAGTTATGCGATCACATAATCAGGTTTTTCTGGAGGGAGTGACTACTCGCACTAAACCTGCGCCATCTTAACCACAAAGCGGAAAGGGTGTGGACCACATATGGAAGTGGTCTAAATCTGACCTGGGTCTGATTCAGGACCACATATGGAAGTGGTCTACATCTGATTTGAGTGTTCACACTACTTCTGAACAAGTCTGATGACCTGGTCACTTGACCCCCTCCCAAAAACAAAATCTGTTTTGGGCCACTTTTGCCTGCAGTCTGAACGTCACCTATAAGAGCCACTGGAGGGTACTTTGCAACAACAGTTTGAGTTTTCCTTGAGTTTACGAGGTGCACTTGAACGCACCATGAGTTTACCAAGATGCACGTGAACGCACCGTCAAGGTCGGTCGGAGCCGTTGGTTTCCATAACTTACTCACGGGGGAAGGAAAAATGTCATGAACATAATCCACACACACACACACACACACACACACACACACACACACACACACTTCCCAGCATGTGGCTGCTGCTGCGTTTGGTAATGAAGTCTAATCCCAGCGAGGTCGCCTCTCTCGCAGCGTTAAGGGTTCTGGCGCGGCGGTGAAATTCCTCCACGGTTGTCCGGGCAACGGAGGGCGCCGCTTGGCTCCGTGTCCAGAAGGCTAACCAGCCAAAACAAGGCGGCTAATGAAAATATCCACCGATCAGCAGCTAATGCCCCAGAACTAATGACTGTGCTGCCACACGGTTCACACACACACACACACACACACACACATATACAGGCACACACACACACACACACACAGACACACACACAAATATACAGACACACACACACACACACAGAGAGACACACACACACACACACACACACACATACAGACACACACACACACACAGACACACACACACACAGAGACACACACACACACACACACACACACACACA